>PITA01017275.1:0-43890 GCA_004023965.1 Spilogale gracilis | reverse complement strand
TTCTATTGCTATATCTTTAAGTTCAGAAATTGTTCCCTCAGTCATGTCCAATCTACTAATAAGCCTGTCAAAGGCATTCTTCATTTGTTATATAATGTGTTTTTTTCCAAATCTCTAACATTTATTTTTTATTTCTTTCTAGAATTTTCATCCCTCTGCTTGTATTACCACCTGTTCTTGCATGCTGTCTACTTTATCCCTTAGAGCTCTTAGCACCCTAGTCATAGTTATTTTTAATTCCCAGTTTGATAATTTCCACATCCCTGTCATGTCTGGTTCTGATGCTATTCTTTCTCTTCAAATTGTGTTTCGTGCCTTTTAGTATGCCTTGTAATTTGTTCTTGATAGCTGGATGTGATGTATCAAGTAAAAGGAACTTCTGTAAAGAGCTGTAGTAATGTGTTGGTAAGCTGTGAGGGAGAGTAAGTTTTCTATGGTCCTATGATGAGATTTTAGTCTTTGAGGGAGCCTGTGCTTCTCCTCTGTGAACTTCACAAGTGTTTCTCAAGTATTCCCCGCTCTTTCCTTAGATGGGAGAAGGTGGCTAGAGTGGGCTCGAGCTGAGTATTTCTTTTCCCCAGGTCACTTAGAAACTAATAATATCCCAGGAGGTTAGGCTCTGATTAACTACTTTCTCCTGAGGGAGGCCTTGACAAGAAAAATAGAATGCCCTGGGTTATTTCAAAATGATCCAGTTTTCCTTCTTCCTACCAGAGGCACAAGAAGATATCTCTTTGATATTTATGGTGAGAATCTGGTCAAGCTCCTGGTGGTAAGTTTCACAATATTGTTAGGCCTTTCTGTGACTGTGTACCCCTGGAATTTTAACCCTTAGACTTGTCTGCACTGAGCCTCTGGTAATTAATCAGCTACAGTTCTGGTTTTCCTACCCCGGCTCTGGTCCCCTTGGCTGTTTCTGCTTGAGTCTCTGCTCCAGGATGATGTGACTCCTTGTATGTATCTGTTTGTCTCGCCAGTCTGGGGATAGTGTTTTGCCCTGTGTCCTTACCTCTCTCTCTTATCCCAGAAGATCTGTTGATTGTTCAGGTTTTTATTTGTTTTCAGGATAGAGTGGCAACTTCCAAACTCATTACATATGGAGCTGGAAAGCAGAAACCCAATCAGATCCTGTTTTTATTTAAAATTTTGATGTTTTGTCTATCACAGATTTTGTGTTAATTCTAAGTCTAAAAATAGCTATTGCATTAATATATATTAATCATTTGGATGACGGTTTTCCCTTTCCCTTATGCTTTGTTCAGAAGGTTCATGACTCCATTACCTCACCCTTGGTCTGACACTGAATGGAAGCTCTTAATTTTAATGAATTTTATAATTTTTCTCCTTTGTAGTTAAAATATTTGTATAATGTTTAATAAATCTTTGCTCACTCCAAGGTCAAGATGTTATACTTTCAGAAGCCTTATTATTTGTATTTCATATTTAGAATGACAATCCATCTGAAATGTATTTTGTGTGTAGTATCATCCTGTGACTTATACACAAAAGTTTAAAAAAATGCCACCTTGTTATCTTTCGGTTTATATAGTTACTTGTTAAGAGGTCCTTTGTAATCTTTATTCTCCTGTACATAATGTAACTTTTTTCTTCTGGCTAACTTCAAGATATTTCCTTTTCTCTGATTTTTAATAGTTTGAATTTAATATGCCCGTGTGTGTGTATGTGCACGTATATCTGTACATGTGTGTTGGTATTTTTCCCACCTGGTGTTTCTGAGCTTGTTATATTTGTGGTTTGGTGTCTGTCATTTATTCAGTGAGATTCTCAGCCTTTTTTTTTTTTTTAATAATTTTATCTCCTCCTTTCTCTCTTTCTTCTGCCTCTAGAATTCTATCACATATACATTAGGCATTTGATACTGTGCCACAGTTCTCTTCTGCCCCTTTCTCAGGTGTGTTGAGTCTACTGGTGAACCTGCTGAAGGTATTCTTCTCCGTTACTGTGATTTTCATTTCTGTCATTTCCGTTTGATTCTTTCTGATAGGGCCCATCTCTGCTGAAATGACCCACCTGATATTGCATATTCCAACTTTCCCATTGGGTCCTTTATTATGTGAATCATAATTCTTGTAATTGTTTGTGTGATAGTTCCAAAGTCTTTGTCATATACATCAGTTTCCTTGTTTCTTGGCAATGTGGGTCTTTTGTTTCGATTTTCTTGTATGCTTTCTCTTTTGTTGAAAGCCCAACACTTGTGTAAGCCAGTAGAGACACAGATGAGTAGATTTTATGCCTGGAAATGAACAAACCCTCCTTGCACTGAGGCGTTAGTGTAGGGTTGTGTCAGTCTAGTCAGGCATTGAGCTAGGTTTGAGGTTTCTTGTTGCTATGGTTGCTCTCAGTGCACATAGACTTTAAATTCCTCTAATGTGATTTTGTGTTTAGGATGAGCATGGTTTGCCAGAGGGTTTTAAACAAATCAATGTCTGTTCCTCCTTCAGCTTTATGTATTCCCTTTGGGCTGAGTCTCAAGGAGAGTCTCTCCCCACGTTGTCAGCCTGTTTCTTGCCTCTCAATACCTGTTGGCCTAACGGAGGATACAAGACAGGGTGTTCTCTGCAGTTTTGATTAAGACACTCAGTCTTGTGCATGTGCTGTATTGTTGGAGCTCAGAGATGTGGTTTTCTCGGTAGTCCTGCCCACCCAGCTGTAGATCTGGGCCCAGAACTTATTCCTTGCTTCCACTAGGGCAGGGAGCTTTTTCTGTTCCCTTCTCTAGTGGCAGTAGGGTTTCTCCAGTACAGGAAGGGCAGCATACTCTATCTCTGAAAGTCAAAGCTTTTGTTCTATAGGGGGATGGGACAGGGATATGGGCAGATTTTGTGCCCGTCTGCAGCTGTTATCCTGTCACTGAGGCCAGCATTACCGGAATCCCTTCCTCAGGACACACACAATCACTATGCAACTACCCTGTGAGGTAAGTTGAGAAGACCCTTTAAGTACATCCAGGTGTCCCCGAAATCTGTGGCCCTGGGCAGCCCATACTCAGCTTTTAGTGTTGCATTAAGAATTTTAGGCTAATTCCTCTCACTAGTGTTAGATGGCATCTTCCCCAGGTAAGCAAGTGTTCATGTCTGTTTCTGCTTGCAATTATCTGTCTTTTCTGAGATTCTAGGTTCATTGGTTGCTTTGCAACTCCAAATCACGGGGGAGTTCAAGAGAAATTGTGACATTCTAGATTGCCTATGTTTTTGTTTGTTGCTGTTGTAGGGGTGGAAATTATGCCCTACCCAGCTTTCTGGATCTGTTGAAAGAAAAGAAAAGAAAAGAAGAGAAGAGAAGAGGAGAGAAAAGAAAAGAAAAGAAAAGAAAAGAAAAGAAAAGAAAAGAAAAGAAAAGACGAGACAACAGGCCCCAATGGAGTCCCCGTGCTGGAGTCCCGTGTCAGCAGACCAAGGCCTCACACCTGACTTAATTGCAGTTTCAGCCTTTCCCAGGAACGTGCCCTTTAACAGGTCAATCTGGAGTTACTCCATCAGCACCAGAGAGGTGATCCATCCTGTAGACCCACAGGAAGGGGACCTTGTCTGAAACATCAACTCTTCGCTAGAAACATTCTTGTCTTGCCTCCTCTTGCCTATAAAAGTCTTTCATTTTGCATAGCTCTTTAGATTCCCTCCTGTCTGCTAGGTGGGATGTTATTTGATTCAAGAATCACTGGATAAAGCCTATTAGATCTTCAAATTTTCTTATTGAATTTTTGTTTCTTTTAACAGATTTGGTGGAATGAAAGGAGACTTCCAACAGCTTCAGGGGTAACAAGAAACAGAGGCATGGTACCTGCAAGTTCTTTTGAATTCACCGTCTTTCTTGCCATTTCTGAGGGCTGTGGGTAAGTTCCTCTCAGTTTTGGGCTCCACTATCTTTACAGCATCATGCTCCCGAGCTAATTGGATTTCCAGTCATTTCTATGCAGGGAGCTGTTGGTAGGTCAGAACCACGGTTCCCCACTTGGGAATCCCAGCTCTTTGTTCTGTCCCCAGTTTCATGTTGGGATCTGCCAGTGGTGCGCACAACACCTTCTATTGGCCAGTCTGCGGTGACATCATCAGTTACTGCTGGTGTATTGACGTTCAGGTAAAAGCTATCGTTAGCCTGCATCTTGGAACGCAAAAGCCACAAAATTGGTGGGCATGGTTGGGCACTTAAAAACTGCTGGAGTACTTACCACCTACCTTAAAGACTCCCGTGTCGGACTAGGTTGGTCACAGAATGGGTTAGATTGACATTACGTCACCTGCCAACCTTAAGAAAATTTCCACGCAACAAGGTACCCTGTAAAACACCGAACAATACCCAAGCCAGTGGGACATCACTTTTAGGTATTGACTTGGCTCCTAGAGACCCAGAGTCTTAGCTAGAAGAAATGAGCTTCTTAGACATGAAAGAGTCAAGTGTGCCACCTTCTGGCATACCTGCTTATTTTGTGTATAAGAACTCTGGCCCTGGAAGCTGTATATATCTAGAAAAATGGCAAAACTGTGCTAAAAACAAATTGGAATTACAATGGTCATAGTGGGAAATGTTCAATTTGATAAGCTCATTTAAGAAGTGTCATTAAAGGCAAGGGTTCCCAAATCAAAGAGAATAGGATACCTATTTCAAATGGCATACCGAGGCCTCCAACAGTCTTCCAGATTGGGTGACCTTCCTGGCTCAGTTGGTTAAGCATCTGCCCCTCAGGTCATGATCCAAGGGTCCTGAGATCGAGACCAGCTCCCCGCTCAGCAGGGAGTCTGCTTCTCCCTCTCCTCTCCGCTTGTGCTCTGTGTCACTATCTCTCAAGTAAATAAATAAAATCTTAAAAAAAAAAAAAAGACTTCAAGAGTTCAAAGTAACTTCATGGAAATATTTGTTTTAAAAAGTTAGCCTGTAAGAGGTACGTAAAATATGAAACTGTAAGGCTGAATGATTCCTGCTGCTCTTCTCTATTCTTTATCTGTTCTAGTAACCCTCTGTTTAATTTGCCTTTCCAATGCGAAGAGATGATTAAGCAATTAACTTAAAATAAGATCATCCGGGATGCCTGGGTGGCTCAGTTGGTTAAGCAACTGCCTTGGACTCAGGTCATGATCCCGGAGACCTGGGATCGAGTCCCGCATCAGGCTCCCTGCTCAGCGGGAAGCCTGCTTCTCCCTCTCTCACTCCCCCTGCTTGTGTTCCCTCTCTGGCTGTGTTTCTCTCTGTTAAATAAATAAAATCTTTAAAAATAAAATAAGATCATCCAAGGCTAAAGGCAATCCTTTTCAGACATCTTTTACTCCTTGGTTTTGACTAATAGCCATAGTTTAAAAAATTTCTTAAGCACAGGGAGGGACCTCAAAAGTTTTTATAAGTCAGTTATTTCCTGGGATTAGTGGGTTGATAAAAAAAGCAGAAAATAGGTTGGGAAGCCATTGTTCTGACTGAACTCTACAGCTGACCACATTTTTTTCTTTAATTTTTCTTTTTTTCATAACCCAGCCACCCCATCCCTCCACCCTCCCACCCCCTAGCAACCTTCAGTTTGTTTCATTTTCTTCCCTCCTATAGCTGGGCACTTTGAAGGGAGTCTGGGACAAGACCATAAACACCCGCCAAGGTATTGGCCTTACGGAAGTCCCTTCCGGAGTTGATGAGACACTGAGTGATTAGCTGGTAAAATGCCACGCTATTCCCTTCAATAGCCAGGGGAATCTGAAGTTCAAATTAATGGAAATCTTTGCCAAATTCTGGTAAATACCAGAGCCTGCAGATGGGATCCTGGGAAAACTGGCAGCGAGGTGAGAATTCTGACCGGAGTCAGCTCTCCTCCATCTCTGTCTGTAGTACTTGGTTGAGAGAGGAAATCAAAACATCTTTTGAACCCTCTCTGGGGGTAGATACCTCTTGAAGCCAAAACGTTGATGCTGCCAAGAATATTATTGGTCCTGGCTGAGACCTGGAAAGAAATTTAAAAGGATCTTTTTTAAGTAGCTCTGTGGTCAGAAGTCAACTAAATTAGAAGCTAACCTCCAAAACCTGATAGGAACTTCTTTTTTAGGTGTTTCCCCTAAATTAAAATGAAACTATGTATCCAGAGGGAAAGAAAAACCTTCTAAAGCCTTTGTGAAATGATTTACTAAAACATTCCAATAACAGACCACTCTAAATCCAGAATATAGACATTTTTTAATTTCCACTTTAGTAGGAAATCTCCCTGATAAAGAAAACACATGGCACATAATGTAGTTGGAGGGATAGATCAACCTGTCATGTCATTTAGGCTGCAATCCAAACCTTCAAGGAATTAAAAGCAACTGTCCTTATCTTACAAATCTTTGCAAAACCAGTCCCAGAAACAATTCAAAGTCCATCTATCCTCTTTATCAATCCTCCAAATTTCACCTATTAATCTCAAAAAACTTATAGGTTTTGTAAAAATTCTGGTCTTAGGAAGCAAGGGTTCTCCTCCCAGGAACTGGCGTTATTTCTTTGTGCCTTTGAAATGTAAATGTTCTACCTGGAGGGCTCCAGGAATCCTTATGCAGGCTATCTCTTTGAAATGCAACTTCAGGGAGGTAATTCTCATCAGAAGGAAAATATAGGGGAAGAAAGGTTATTTGAAATTTAGGTGAATGAAAAATCTAAAGTGTCTTCTCCATAAATATTAGTACAAAGAGTTTTAGCCATCAGCACAGGTGAACTGTTCTCTTATAAGCTAGTGAGTTGTTTTTTGTTTTTAAAGATTTTATTTATTTATTTATTCATTCATTCATTCATTCACTCATTCATTGGAATTCACAGTGCCTGGATAGACAAAATCTGACTTGTATTTGCCTCCCCAGGTGAGACTAATTGAACACAAAGGAGGAGCGCCCCCATTGCTGGGCCTCCTTTGAAGTTACTTGGCTGAAAGCCGCTGGATTCTTACTGCAGCTCAAAGTTCTCATCTAGGGAGTAAATGCTTAAATTTGAAGGAAAACAGGCTCCTGTGTGGATCCCGGACTTCAGGGACTTACTTCCTTGCCCGTATCACACGCTCCACCTTCCTGACCGTGAAGGTCACACTTCCCACCTTGTTTGGTGCTTGTACTTGTTGTGTTGATATGAGCCCAATGAAAGTGCAGACGAAGCTTGACCTGACTAGCCTGTCTGCTTCCCAGGCCTCTCCTTTCTCCCACTAAGGTGTCTGGGATGGTGTTTTCATTTGCCATCTCAGGGTTTGCTGGCCAAGCCTGACATTGATTGATTGAGTGAGTGAGTGCAGGAGGAGAGGCACAGGAAGAGAGAGAAAGAGAGTCTCAAGCAGACGCCCTGCTGAGCATGAAGCCAAATGTGGGGCTTGAACTCAGGACCCTGAGATCATGACCAGAGCCAAAATCAAGAGTCAGATGCTTAACCAACTGAGCCACCCGGGTGCCCCAAAGCTAGTGGATTTTACATTTTACATTATTCTGCCCACCTTGTGGTTAAAATTATATGATGGAAACTCTAAGTGCATTCTCTCTCTCTCTGTCTCTCTCTCTAGTACTTGTTGTAGATGTGTGATTATTTTCTACCTCTGGTTGGTATTGTCAAAATTAATTTATTAAAGAACTCTACTTAATTGGCTTAAAGGAAATTAAATATTTACATAAATTAAGTGTCCTAAAACTCTCAGAAATACAATAGAAACTAATCCAGATACTTTTCAGTTTCACGTGATCTGGGAAAATAGTTTGTATTAAAGCTAATCTAAGTGTGTTGGCTAAATTAAAATACGTAAGTCTTTAGAATTATCATCAGTGAATATAATGTTGGCATCCAACTTTTGTTCTTCTTGGGTTTATGAGTCAAGTAAGTTCAGGCTATCTTCATCACCAAATTTGTCAGTGAGAAAAATAACTTGTTATGAGGGATTTTTCATAAGTAACTTAAACAATTGTTAAGAACAGGTGAATTATATAGATATGAGTGGGATAAAAGTTTTAGTCAGGGGTGCCTGGGTGGCTCAGTCAGTTAAGTGTCTGCCTTCGGCTCAGGTCATGATCCCGGGGTCCTGGGATGGAGCCCCACATCGGGCTCCCTACTAGGGGGGGAAGCCTGCTTCTCCCTCTCCTTCTGCTGCCCCCTTGCTTGTGCTCTCTCTCTTTCTCTCTCTCTGTGTCAAATAAATAAAATCTTTTAAAAAAAGTTTTTAGGCAAATCTTTTAAATAGTTTCTGAAGTCTTTTGGATAACCTGAAACCTTAAAATTTTGCTAAGTCAAATTAAACAATGGGTAGTCACTAAATATCTAGATCATTTGCAAATAAGGTAAAATATTGAAATACTAATTGCTGGTCGTAGGTTTATCTACTTTGGGCTTCCTCTTGCAGAAGAACTAATGATATTTAGATCTGTAGGTACACAAGTCTTGTATACACTGACAAATCCATTACAAGAAAATTTGTATTTCTAAAAATTATAGAGGGGCGCCTGGGTGGCTCAGTCGGTTAAGAGGTTAAGTGTCTGCCTTCAGCTCAGGTAATCTTCTCAGGGTCCTGGAATGGGGCCAGACCCTGCTCGTGATCTCTCTTGCTATTTCTCTCTCAAAGAAATAGATAAAATCTTAAAAAATAAAAAATAAAAAAATAGGGGGCCTGGGTTGCTTAGTCAGGTAAGTATCTGCCTTCGGCTCAGTTCATGATCCAGGGTCCTGGGATCGAGTCCCACATCGAGCTCCCTGCTTGGCAGGAAGCCTGCTTTCCCTTTCCCACTCCCCCTGCTTGTGTTCCCTCTCTCGCTGTCTCTCTCCCTGTCAAGTGGATAAATAAAATCTTTAAAAATAAATAAATAAAAAATAAAAATTATGCAAGTATTTATAAATCTGTTAATCCACAGAATGCTAGGGTAAGAGGCAGTCCACAATTGTTTATTACTTATTTCCTAATTTCATCAGAAATTAAGGTTTTTAAGGGTTAAAGTTCTAATATACTTAATTAAAGGTACTAAAAATAATAAATGATGCATCCGCAAGTGCAAGGAGAAAAGGAGAAAGTATGAGGACTGGAGATGTTTTTGTTGAAGGAAAAGAATGTAGTTTTGTCCTAAAGTGACACAGGTCATTTTAGAATGCGAAAGGGGAAAAAAACAGAACAAAATCTGAATGTGAAAAAGAAAGTTGCAGGAGGTTTGTGGAAAAAGTATTTTTGGAAAGAAATTTTAATATTTGGTCAAGCTGGTTAAGATTAGAATGAATTTAATTAAGTTAAATGAATTCTAATACGAAAAGTAAGCTGATAGCAAAATTACGAGTTCAGTTTCTCTTTGTTAAAAGGACAACTAAGTATTGTTGATGTTGTTAAATTAATTAAGCTTATTTGCTATGTTAAATTACATGGGCAGCACTTGATGATATAGTGCTTGAAAAAAATTGAAATTAGAATAAAGGTAAATAATGCAAGAAAAGGGCAAACAATAAGGAATTCCAGGGATGGGAGTGGGGAGGGAAGGGGAGGAGGGTGAACCAGAAACTATAAAACGGCAAGGCTGTGTGGTCATGGGCTTCCAATCCCGGATGGGGGCCTCTCGGTCAGCTCTGTCGGGAGCCCAGGCTGGGGTTTAAGTCTCGCACAAGGCCATGCAGTGAGGCGGCAGCAGGACTAAACCCAGGCAGGCCCGCGGGCCGGGGAGAAGGCGGCGCGGAGTGCTGCAAGGGGCCCAGGGCCCAGCTGTTGTTTCAGATCACGGTCTGGAGGGAGAGGAGGGCTGTGGGCTGGGCTGGGGCACCGCGCCGAGGCAGGCCAGCAGGAGCCCGCAGGTGCCCGTCTGGGTGGGCGTGCGTGGGCGGGGGAGGGAGCACCTGCTGTCTGCTATTCACCACCTTGTCTCTATTTTACTTTGATAAAAATTTAAAAGAATTTGTGCCCTACCGATGAGGGACTGAAGTAGAAAAATGTTCACCATGGGGCTCCTGGGTTCCTCAGTAGTTGAGCCTCTGCCTTCAGCTCAGGTCATGATCCCAGAGTCCCGGGGTCGGGATGGAGGCCTGCATCCTCGCTCCCTGCTGGGCGGGGAGCCCGCTTCTCCCTCTCCCACTCCTCCTGCTTCTGCTTCCTCTCTTGCTGTGTTTCTCTCTGTCAGATAAATACATAAAATCTTGAAAAAAGAAAAAGAAATAAAAGGAAAAGAAATATGTCCACTGTTAGCCCAGAAGGCTGATCAAATGTGTGCTGGTTGCTATGTTCTTAAAGGGTCTCCGGCCGGCCTGTACAGCTCACTGAGAGCGATAAGCACTAGAGAAATCTTGCAAAAGTAATTTTACGAGTAGAAATTCGAAGAAGACACTTATGCTCTAATACCCCCTGTATGTCCCTCCCCTGGAGCACTAAATATACCAGCTTCACACGACGAAAGCACTGCCCTTCCTGCCCATGAGTCCTCCCCGTGCTACTGAAATAGGCTCCCTAAACTGTACTGTAAAATGTCTCAAGGATTCTTCCTTCCTTCCTTCCTTCTTTCCTTTCCTTTCCTTTCCTTTCCTTTCCTTTCCTTTCCTTTCCTTTCCTTTCCTTTCCTTTCCTTTCTTTTCTTTGTTCCTTTCTTTTTCTTTAAAGATTTTATTTAATTATTTGAGAGAGAGAGAAAGAGAGAGCGGGCGGTGGGGAAGAGCAGAGTGAGAGGGACAGGCAGACTCCCCACTGATCTCGGAGCCCTAATATATAGGACCCGATCCCATTTTAGGGATGGGATCCCCCTGAGATCATGACCCAAGCTGAAACCAAGAGTCGAGCACCTAACTAGCTGAGCCATCCTGGTGCCCCTCAAGAAGTCTTTCTTGACCGAGGCACTCCCCAATCACAATAATCGTTTGTAATTTGTCAATATTATTTATGTAGTTACTGGGTGTGGCACGATGTTAAAAAGATAAACATGAAAAATACAGAAGCAGAAATAGCGGGGGGAAAAGAGAGAGAATGAAGGAGAGGTTTGTTGTAAAAACAGGGTCAGGATGACAGGAGGAAGGACAGATGAACCAGAGGGAAGATGACAGGAGGAAGGACAGATGAACCAGAGGGAAGGACATCTTCCTCTAGACAAGGAAGGAGCAAGGCAATGCCCGAGGATGGGATTGTGGCGAATTCAAGGATATAGCTTATTGCCCTGAACTGTCTTACACTCAGCTGAGCCTAGGTCTGTATCCAAAAGGTGATCTCAGAGACTGCCTACGGAGCCGAGCCTCTAGCTAGCTGCCTGACCACCCTCAGCTTCTAGACCCAATTTCTAAAGATTGTAATGAAAATCTAAAGTATGCAGAGAGTAGCAGAAAAAAATTCAGAAACGGCACAATGTATAACAGAGTGTATTTCTAAAAAAGAATGCCCCTTAAAAAGAAAAAAAAAATCAAGCTAAAATAAAAGCATCCCAGAATGTATCTTCAAAAGGAAACCTCTGCCAAGTTCTCCCTTGCTTTTAATCTCCAGATACTTAGATAATTTAATGAGGAGAGAACAACACTTAAAAAGTGTTCTTTCTTGCATAACTCTTCGGTAGTTAGGAATAATCATCTTAAAGATCTAGAGCTATTTTCTCAAAAGCCCATCACCTGTCAAAATGCACTTGGCAGAGCCTCTCACGAGGAATGGTGAGGATGAGGCAGAGAGGGCCCCTTAAAAAAGTGTGCCTTCTCTCTTAGCTGGGTGAGGACCTCAAATTTTGGAAGACGGGGTAAGTAACACAGACTGATGCAACCTACGGCATCAGGGAACAAAAGTATTCCAGTAAATGATTTCATAAGCTGTTTTGTCTAAAAAAAAAAAAAAATTGGGGCCAACCGAAAGCTGCAGAGAATGCCATAAATCCTCAGGAGTGGCGTGGTCCGTGGCACAGGGAACAATCCTGAGAAAGATACTGCAGCGCGTCCTATGGCTGCGGAGAGGAGACTAACATTCACTGAGCACCAGCGGTGCAGGGGGCAGCTCTCAGCTGTGTGCTCCTGGCTGAAGGGGGGCCCAGGTTGGAGGCAAGTGTTCTAGCCTACATGTGAGCCTACCAGTGATAACTGTCAGACTGTAACGGTGAATGTGACGGTTCCTCGCACGGAAACCTTACTCCCCGTCACCGTTCCAAGGACTGCCACACATTAACTCATCCCGTCTATGCAGCAAGTGCAGGAAGGAGGGACTGTCGTTACCCCATTGCACAGATCCTGGACCTGTGAACTCTTCGCTGTGAAGGTAAGGCTGCTGTTTAATTTGGGCTAGGAAATGTGCCGTGCCTCGCTGTAAGATCATAGTTTGTACAAGATAGCATTCTGCGTCATGAGCCCTCTAGGCAAACCTTTTTTTTTTTTTTTTTGATATTTGATTTAAGCTTTTTAGAATACACTTTATTTTATTTTTTCAGTGTTTCAAGATTCATTGTTTATGCCCTACACCCAGTGCTCCATGCAATACATGCCCTCAGTACCCACCACCAGGCTCTCCCATCCCCTCACCCCCTCCCCTCAAAGACCCTCAGTTTGTTTCTGTGTCCAAAGTCTCTCCTGTTTCGTTTCTCTCCCTGAATCACCCTACTTCCCATTTCCGTTCCTTCTCCCACTGTCCTCCAGGTTACCCCTTATGCTCCACAAGTAAGTGAAACCATGTGATACTTGACTTTCTCTACTTGGCTTATTTCACTCAGCATAATCTCTTCCAGTCCAGTCCATGTTGCAACAAAAGTTGGATATTCATCCTTCCTGATGGAGGCATAGTATTCCATTGTATATATGGACCACATCTTCTCTATCCATTCATCTGTTGAAGGGCACCGTGGCTCTTTCCACAGTTTGGCGATTGTGGCCATTGCTGCTATGAACATTGGGGTACATATGGCCCTTCTTTCCACTACATCTGTATCTTTGGGGTAAATACCCAGTAGTGCAATTGCAGGGTCATAGGGTAGCTCTATTTTTAATTTTTTAAGGAATCTCCACACTGTTTTCCAAAGCGGCCGCACCAACTTGCATTCCCACCAACAGTGTAAGAGGGTTCCCCTTTCTCCGCAGCCTCTCCAACACTTGTTGTTCCTGACTTGTTAATTTTGGCCATTCTGACTGGTGTAAGGTGGTATCTCAGTGTGCTTTTGATTTGAATTTCCCTGATAGCTAGTGACGATGAACATTTTTTCATGTGTCTGTTAGCCATTTGTATGTCTTCTATGGAGAAGTGCTTTTTCATGTCTCCTGCCCATTTTTTGATGTGTTCATCTGGTTTTTGGATGTTGAGTTTGAGGAGTTCTCTGCAGATCTTGGATATCAGCCCTTTATCTGTAGTGTCATTTGTAAATATCTTCTCCCGTTCCGTGGGTTGCCTCTTTGTTTTGTTGATTGTTAGCTTTGCTGTGCAGAAGCTTTTATTTTGATGAAGTCTCAAAAGTTAATTTTCACTTTTGTCTCCTTTGCCTTTGGAGACGTGTCTTGAAAGAAGTTGCTGTGGCCGATGTCAAAGAGGTTACTGCCAATGTTCTCTTCCAGGATTTTGATGGATTCCTGCCTCACGTTGAGCTCTTTCATCCATTTCGAGTTTGCCTTTGTGTGTGGTGTAAGAGAATGGTCTAGTTTCATTCTTCTATATGTAGCTGTCCAATTTTCCCAGCACCATTTATTGAAGAGACTGTCTTTTTTCCACTGGATATTTTTCCCTGCTTTGTCAAAGATGATTTGCCCATAGATTTGTGGGTCCGTATGTGGACTCTCTACTTTGCTCCATTGGTGTATTTGTCTGTTTTTGTGCCAGTACCATGCTGTCTTGGTGATCACAGCTTTGTAGTAAAGCCTGAAGTCAGGTAACGTGATGCCCCCAGCTTTGTTTTTCTTCTTCAACAATTCCTTAGGGATTCAGGGTCTTTTTTGGTTCCATATAAATTTTAGGATTGTTTGTCCCAACGCTTTGAAAAATGTTGGTGGAATTTTGATCGGAATGGCATTGAAAGTATAGATTGCTCTGGGCAGTATAGACATTTTAACAATGTTTATTCTTCTGATCCATGAGCATGAAATGCTCTTCCATCTTTTTGTGTCTTCTTCAATTTCTTTCATGAGTGTTCTGTAGTTCCTCGAGTACAGATCCTTAACTACTTTGGTTAGGTTTATTCCTAGGTATCTTATGGTTTTTGGTGCTATAGTAAACAGAATTGATTCTCTGATTTCCCTTTCTGTATTTTCATTGTTAGTGTATACGAATGCAACTGATTTCTGTGCATTGATTTTGTATCCTGCCACATTACTGAATTGTTATATGAGTTTTAGTAGTTGGGGGTAGAGACTTTTGTGTTTTCCAGATAGAGTATCATGTCATCTGCAAAGAGAGAGAGTTTGAATTCTTTGCCAAGTTGAATACCTTTTATTTCTTTCTGTTGTCTGACTGCTGCTGCTAGGACTTCTAACACTATGTTGAACAGTAGTGGTGAGAGTGGGCATCCTTGTCTTGTTCCTGATCTCAGGGGGAAGACTGTCAGTTTTTCCCCATTGAGGATGATATTTGCGGTGGGTTTTTCATAGATTTTATGAGGTTGGGGAATGTTTCCTCTATCCCTATACTTTGAAGAGTTTTAATCAGGAACGAATGTTGTATTTTGTCAAATGCCTTTTCTGCATCAACTGAGAGTACCATGTGGTTCTTCTCTCTTCTCTTATTGATTTGTTGTATCAATGTTGATTGATTTGCAAGCACTGAACCACCCTTGCATCCCTGGGATAGGGCACCTGGGTGGCTCAGTTGGTTAAACGACTGCTTTTGGCTCTGGTCATGATCCCGGAGACCCGGGATCGAGCCCCACATCAGGCTCCCTGCTTGGTGGGAAGCCTGCTTCTCCCTCTATCACTCCCCCTGCTTGTGTTCCCTCTTTCGCTGTGTTTCTCTCTGTCAAATAAATAAAAAAATCTTTAAAAAAAAAAAGAATCTTGGCATCCACATTCAACAGAGACATTGGTCTGAAGTTCTCCTTTTTGATGAGGTCTTTGTCTGGTTTGGGGATTAGAGTAATGCTGGCTTCATAGAAAGAGTCTGGAAGTTTTCCTTCTGTTATATTTTCTGAAACAACTTCAGGAGAATAGGTCTTATTTCTTCTTTGAATTTTTGGTAGAATTCCCTAGGGAATCTGTCTGGTCCTGGGCTCTTGTTTTTTGGGAGATTTTTGATCACTGCTTCAATCTCGTTACTAGATATAGGTCTATTCAGATTGTCAAGTTCTTCCTGTTTCAGTCTTAGAAGTTTGTAGGTTTCCACAAATGTATTCATATCTTCTAAGTTGTTAAACTTATTGGCATATAATTGTTGATAGTAATTTCTGATGATTGTTTTTATTTCCCTTGTGTTAGTCATGATCTCTCCCCTTTCATGCATAATTTTATTAATTTGGGTCTTCTCTCTTTTCTTTTGGATTAGTTTGGCCAGTGGTTTATCGATCTTATTGATTCTTCCAAAGAACCAGCTTCTAGTTTCACTGATGTGTTCTACTGTATTTCTAGTTTCTCATTCATTGATCTCTCTTCTAATCTTAATTATTTCCCATCTTGTGGGGGGGGTGGTTTAACTTTTTGATTTTCCAGTTCTTTAAGATGTAATAAGAGTTGGTATATTTGGGGTTTTTCAATTTTTTTGAGTGAGGCTTGGATGGCTAGTATTTCCCCCTTAGAACTGCCTTTGCTGTATCGCATAGGTTTTGGATTGATGTATCTTCATTCTCATTGGTTTCCATGAAGTGTTTCAGTTCTTCTTTGATTTCCTGATTGATCCACAGATTCTTGAGCAGGATAGTCTTTAGCTTCCAAGTGTTTGATTTTCTTCTGAACTTTTTGTTGTGATTGAGTTCCAGTTTCATGGCATTGTGGTCAGAGAATATGCAGGGAATAATCTCAGTTTTCTGGTGTCGATTGAGCCCTGATTTGTGACCCAGTATGTGATCTATTCTGGAGAAATCTCCATGTGCACTCGAGAAGAATAAGTATTCTGCTGTTTTAGTGTGGAATGTTCTGAATATATCTATGAGGTCCATCTGGTCAAATGTGTCATTCAAAGCTTTTGTTTCTTTGTTGATTTTCTGTCCAGATAATCTGTTCATTGCTGAGAGCGGAGAGTTAAGATCTCCTACAATTAATGTATTTGTATTAATATGACTCTTTATTTTGCTTAACAGTTGGCTTATGTAGTTGGCTGCTCCCATGTTGGGGGCATAAATACTTACAATTGTTAGATCTTCTTGGCGTATAGACCCTTTGAGAATGGTGTAGTGTCCTTCTGTGTCTCTGACTACAGTCTTTAGATTAAAATCTAATTTGTCTGATATGAGAATCGCTACCCCGGCTTTCTTTTGAGGTCCATTGGCATGAAAGATGGACCTCCATCCCCTCACTTTCAATCTGGAAGTGTCTTTAGATTCAAAATGTGTCTCTTGTAAACAGCATATGGATGGGTCCTGTCGTTTTATCCAGTCTGCAACCCTGTGTCTTTTTATTGGAGTATTTAGTCCATTCACATTGAGAGTGATTATTGATAGATACGTTTGTATTGACATCATGTTGCCTGTGAAGTTCATGTTTCTATAGATTGCCTCTGTAAATTTCTGTTCTGTGTCACTCTTGGGTTCTTTTCTCTTTTATAGAACCCCTCTTAGTATTTCTTGTAGTGCTGGCTTGGTGGCTGCATAATCCTTTAGACCTTGGAGGTCCTAGAAGCTCTTTATGTCCCCTTCCATTCTGAAAGTCAGCCTTGCTGGGTACATTATCTTTGGTTGCATATTTTTTTCATGTAATTTCCTGTATATGTCTTGCCAGCCCTTTCTGGCTTGCCAGGTTTCTGTGGATAGGTCTGACATCATTCTGATGGTCCTCCTTCTATATGTAAGGGATTGCTTCCCTCTTGCTTCCCTTAAGACATATTCTTTGATTTTATGATTCATGAATTTCACAATTATGTGCCTGGAGGTTTTTCTGGCTTCATTCATCTTGGGGGGGGTGTCCTCTCTGCCTCTAAGACAGGGCACTTGTTTCATTCCCCAGATTAGGGAAATTTTCATCCATGATTTGTTCAACTATATCTTCTAGGCTTCGATCTTTCTCAACTGCTTCGGGGATTCCAATAATTCTGCTATTGGAGCGTTTCATGGCATCATTCATTTCCCTAATTCTCTTTTCATGGGATTCTAGCTATTTGTTCCAAGGCTTATCTTGCTCCTCCTTCTTAATCCATCTGTCTTCTAAATCACTAATGCAATCTTCAGCTTTACCTACTCTAGCTGTTAGCGTATTTAAAGTAGATTGCATCTCATTAATAGCCTTTCTTACCTCGGCTTATTTGGCTTTCACTTCTGTCATTAGAGCTTGTACCTTGTCACTAATGTTCGTTTCCAACTTAGCCATTGCTTGGATGATTGCTACCCTGAATTCCATTTCTGTCATATTGTTTATGTTCATTTCCAGTAATTCTGTGACAGGGGTTGCAGTCTCTGGGTTTTTCTTTTGTTGGTTGTCCTCCTCGGGGTCATTTTGGTGAGGAGTGGTTGAGGGGATGTATAGCTGAAGATATACCACTATCCAGGTGAATTGCTCATTGGAAGGTTTCAGAGCAATCAGAAGTCACCACCAAAAAGGAAGAAGAAATAAAAAGGAGAGAGAAGAAGAGAAAGGAAGTAAGAAAAAATCTAGCCATTATGGGCCCCAATGGTAGAATTTATATGGTACAAAACTATAACAGAGTAAAGAAAAAGACCATCAAGAGTAAAAGAAAGTTGAAGAGATCAAAAAGCTAAGCTCAACCCAAATGACCCCCAAGACCAGTATTTCTATATTACAAAAGCAAAAACAATTACACAGAAACACTGACAGAAGAATGGGACGGGAAGGTGAGTGCAAACCCTCTTTGTGGGCAAGGAAAGTATTTGAGATCCTCCTGGCTGTGTCATGTTATTATTGTTAGAGGAGTCCACTTTCTAAAGATATAAGGATATTAAAACTGGTTTTTATATAGGGATAGTATTAAATAGGAATGAAAGATTACCTTGAAGCTTATAACTATATATATATATATTTAAAAGAAAAAAGAATAAAGAAAAGAAGAGAGAAGAAAGGAAAAAAACGGAAAAAATAAGCAAACAAGAGAAGCAACAACAACAGAAAACACGGGGATGTGTCTGAAAAAATTTTAAGATAAAAAGTTATTATGGAGTGTTGTATTAAGTATCACATTGTAATAATAAGTGGGTTAAAAATTAAAAGAACAAAAACCGTGAATGAATTTTAAATTTAAAGTGAAAACTTTAAAAATAAGAATAGAAAATAGTTAAAAAGAAAATAAAGTGAAAAGCTGTATCTATAACGTGTTAATCGCTGCCTGCCCCCCAGGCTCTCTGTTTTTGTCGGCTTTTAATCAGACGGCAATCTGCTGTTGCTCCCCAAACACAGAGCCCTTTCGTGCTGGGGTATTGCTTTCCAGTGGGTCGCCTCTGCGGGCTCCGTTCCACACGTCCCTTTGTCTTTGGTTATCCCTCCCATGGCTCCCACCCCACTCTGCCTCCTTGTCGATGCTCTTCTTCCCCCGTAGAGATCCAGGAGTGTGAAACATTCCATTTCAGCCTGATTTCCTGGGTGCTCAGAGTGTTCTTGCAGTGTTTTTTGCAGGTGTTCAGCTCACTTCAGGGGACTCCCCAAAATGGGGTCATCCAGCTTTCTGCCATCTTCCCAGGCTCTAGGCAAAACTTCTAAATGGTCCTCAAATACAGAGGCCCACCTGGGAGGGCAGAACAATCTGTTTGGGGAGTACCTTCTCTTGTCTGTCAGCTCAACCTCCAAAAGCAGCCAGTGACCCTTGAGGGCAAAGTGAGGGTAGCAGGCTACACTGGCACTTTTAGGGACGAGTACAGGCAGACCTAAAGTCTGTACCTGGGGCAACGTGAACGGGGAGAAAGGAGAGGAAGCCAGGTGTTCTCGCCTGAGTACGTCCAGGGTGTCCAGTTGGGGCCGCAGTGGGGGGTACCCAGTGTGCAGTCTCCTTGCTGCCCGGTCCCTGGAAGTGATGCCGTCTCTCCCCTGAGGCTGTGTTCTCCTGGAGAAGGTGAATCCTTTGTCTTTCTTTACCTTCATTCAAATACGACTCCCAAGGTTCTTACCTCTGCCCAGTTGTGCTCATAAAGCCCGTCCCAGGAAGACTGGATCAAACACACTCAGCCTCAGCCACAAGAAGAAATTTCAACATGATGTTTTGTGCTTTTAATTCTCTGCACGGGATGTTCAGTCTGCAGCAATGATAGCAATTGCTTAAAAATCCCCCCTTTCCCCGCTGCTGGTGGGGGTGCAAACTGGCGCAGCCTCTCTGGAAGACAGGTGCAGGCTCCTCAAACACTCAAAAACACGAATATCCCATAATACAGTCATTGCGCTACTGGATATTCACCCCGAAGACACAAAAACACTAATTCAAAGGGATGCGTGCTCTCTGATGTTTATTGCGGCGTTAGTTACAATAGCCCAAGATGGAAGCAGCCCATGTGTCCATCGATAGATGACAGAAGGAATAAGGAAGACGGGATATATCTGTATCTATATCTATGAATATTATTCAGCGGGAAAAAAAGGACAAAATCTTGCTGTTTGCAATGACACGGATGGGACTAGAGGACATCCTACTGAGCAGAATAAGTCAGAGAAAGACAAAACCTTATGATTGCACTCATACATGGAATTTAAGGGAAAAAAAGAGCAAAGGGAATAAAAAGAAAGACAGACCGAGAAACAGACTCTTCATTGTAGAGAAGGAGCTGATGGTCCGCAGAGCGGGCACGGGTGGGGGGACGAGGGAGCCCTGGCGCTGTATGGAGGGCTTGAATTGCTATATGGGACACCTGGAATTAATGTCACACTGTATGCGACCTAACTGGAGTTAAAGTAAAAACACTTAATTTAAGGAAGGAAAATAAAAATTCCCCTCTCCCATCAATTTATACCTAGGTGAGCCCCCGGGGGTATCAGGCCGGGGGGGCCCTGGGAAACTGGTGCTGAGATCCGTGCGCCCATCGGGGTTCAGTGGGAGAAGCAGAGCCACAGTTAGCAGCAGAGAACGAGGGCTTCCCTGCAGGGTCCTCGCCTGGGTCACCGTGGGAGCCCGCCAGGCTGCCGGCTCCGAGGCGGGTGCTGGCCTGAGCTGGTCACGCCGGCCACGGGGGGAGAGCCGCAGGTCACGAGAGAGAGCAAGGACGAAGTGGACCTCCTCGCTCGCTCCCACCTCCAGCCGCAGCCGCAGGACGGGCCTGTGAGGGAAGCCGTGTGCACAGCACCCCCCGGGCACCCAGCTGGGGCCCAAAGGGCCGGCCTGCTGCCCCCATGGCACAGCCAGCCCCCAGAGCAGGGTGGGGGTGCGGGGGCACCTGACCTTGCACTGACCTTCACAGCGTCAGGGAGGAAGCCGCGGCGTTGCCCCTGCCTTCTGAATCTTGCACTCCTTGTCTCGTGCTAACCTCGATGGGGAAACATCGGGGAAAAGGATTCTGGGAGCAGCGTTCCTGCTCAGCTAAGTCAGCACGGTGCCAAGTCCGTGGAAGAAAGCAGGCGGCTGAGAGCGTCCCACACAAGCCGGGCTGAGCTCACCTGTGAGTGCACAGGGGCTCCTTTGGGCCCCTTCAGTCCTCAAGTTCTCAGAGCCCCTGTCTGAGTCTTGGCCCGGCCACCCGTCCTGCACTCCTGCACCTCCGTGTCTGCTGTTCTCTGCGTCAGCAAGCACCAGGAACTGGCCGAGACGAGGTCTGCGAGGGCCCGGAGGGCAGAGCCCGCCCAGCAGCCAGGAGGAGGGAAGAGTCGAGCCTCCGAGCACTGGGATACAGTTGGGCAGTTTTTTACCCTAAGCGGAGTGCCGCTCAATTCTCACTGTGTGCTATGACTTTTCAAGTTGTGTCACTTTATCACTTGATCATTTGTTTAATAGATGCTTATTCAGTGCCTACTGTGCTCTGGGCCATCAGCTTTCGGCACTAGAAGGGAGGAGCCCTGCGTCACCAGTGGTGTGTCCTTAGCGCGCGCCTATGCTCAGCAGGTGTACGGAGTGAATGGACAGAAGGAAGGCTCTGGAAAAGTGAAGACAGCTTTCAGGTGGGAGGGCAGTGGGTTGGCCTTCTGTCCGTGAAAATGTGGAGAAAGGCTCTGTCTCTTTTCCTGGGGAAACTGCTTCAGCATTGGCCACTCCTGGCCGGCCCTGCGGGTAATGTGGGCAGAGAGCCCCGGGAGAGCCAACGCAGGGCCGAGGTGCGGCTCTAACTCTGAAGTTTGCTTGCTAACGTGAATTTAATTCAGGACCTTAATGGTATTTTAAAATGGCTTTTACATTTAATTATAGATAACATAGGTAAGTATAGGCAAGCAATTACTTAAAGGCAAGCAGACACAGGAAATCCAACAGCACTAATAGGTTTTTAATGACCAGTTATTTATTGTATTGCAAGTTTAATTAAATTGCTTCCTTCAAATGCAACTCATTGCTGATTAATAAAAATATGTTTTCTATTTACGTGATAGGAATACTTAGTATCCCAACTTACTTTACAGCCAAAATAAGGCTTCATAAATGTGAGTGCAAATTATATTTAACTTGTATCAATAGATTAGAGGCTCAGCTCAACTAATCCTGATGCAATTAGGTGAACTTAAAAGGACATTGAATCAATTTTCTTTTCCTGAAGATAATAGTCTTGGAGTGATTCTTACATTTTTCTATGGTCCTTATGTTTTCTTATCATTATAAAAAGAATCTTTGACCTTAAGTTCTGCCACTCCATATATGGGCAATTGGGCACATGAGTTCCCCAGTCCTCCTTTCCCCCAGCTCTGTGACAAATGTTCAGAATAGACCCTGAAAATAGAAGCCAACCACTTCTGCTAAGCAACGCAGCATCTCTTCTCTTAGAGACTAAAGATCCCAGGAGGGTCCCTTCATCTGCCTTCCTCGTTTCTCCAAGCCTCGTTTGTAACAGAATGCTAGAGGGTACAGCAGGATGTTGGAATCTAATACACGCCGGCATTTTCTGTACAACAGGCATAAAGTGGATTATAAATGAAATCCTACTTGCCCAATAATGCCTGGATGTCTATCCTTGTGGGGTGCTTGGTAAGTAGGATTTATTTCTTGCCTTCCTGGCAAGTAACAACAGCTCTGTGAGGGGGTGGGAAGGCTCCAGGGGCGATGGAGTTAGGATGCTGGAAATTACAAGAAGGGCTCATCAACTCTGAACCATTAACACAGGTGGGTGTCATCTACCATCATTGAAAGTTGGCAGAGTTCCAAGATATCTGTGTCCTTAATCTTGGGATCACTTATCCACAGCACTTAGAGATGGCCAGGATGGAGGGCTCCTGCCCGAGAGCCACAAGGCAGACCAATATCATCAAAATAACACCTGGACCTGAGAGAGATAGCCTCTCCACCCCTGTCTTGGCAATGCTTAAAACTGAAAGAGAGAAAACTTACAACGTAAGAGAGAATTACAGACTCTCCGAATCGTAGGGACCTTGAAGGTAATGGACTCAGTCTCTTGCCAATGCGAGAGTTCCGATGCATCAGAGCCAGCTGGCTGTCACTAGAGCTCAGGTTTCTTCTTCCAGACCGTGGGCTTGTCTTGGGTGGCAGCTACGCATGCCTTCTTGCCCCAAGTGAGAGCAGGTGACTACTTCACCTGTGGATGGAGGTGAGGTGCTGTGGGTCGCTTGGCCGGACCCGGAGGACCCCAAGGCCCTGCAGCGAGCAGAGCCGCACGATGGGAGGCGTGGCGTCCTACATCATCACCCACATCATCGCCCCTACAAGCTAGGACGCTGACATTGGACATGAGTCAGAAACTTGACACAGAAAATGTGGCGTTTGTTTATAAGGCAACTGGCATTACCCTAGCTAATGCACAGAAGATTTTCATGCTGAGAAAGTTCCTGATTCAGAAAACAGTGCGCCCTATTTCTGAATTAATAGCTCGCCATTCTTTATCACACACTGAAGTCGCCCTCCCTCCGCCTTCCGCATACTGGCCTGCTCAGCCACACACGGTGATCCAAGTGCCATTACGCGCATGTCGATCTGCGTTTACAGAGGTTTGTCTTTACGAACAGTTGCCGCACAGTCTTGCTCTGGGAGCGGTAAGACGCCAGCAGTGCTACTGCAAGCCATCACCCCACTGAGCAGTTGAATGTCGGCAGAGCAGCCTGTGGTTGGAGCCAGAGGGAGGTCACCGTGGTCCAGAACGGTGAGATGCTTGGGCTCCAGTCTGGACTCTGTCCCCGCCACACTCACCGTGCGGTTCTCTTCGTCTGCACTTCAGAGTTGTATGAGGTTGAATGAAGTTGCAGACCCATCGTATTTCGGAGACGGCATTTTCCCAGAAAGGGGGCTAGAGCGATATTTTCAGTCTCACATGTTCCTGTAAAACCTTGCCCCTCTCCCATCAAGAGGTGCAGGGTCATCGGCCAGCTCCTCAACTAGCACGGGCTCTCGTGACTAGTGCTTGTGACCGTGCCTGAGCACGGTGCCGGGGAAGCACGCCGCATGACTGCTGGGGCCACGGGGCGCCCACCTGCTCACCTGCGGGGCTGCGCACCTTGGGACCCAGGCCCAGGGAGAGGCACGTGCCGATGTCCCGCCGACAGCCCCGGCCGAGGTCAGCGGCACTGACACCCAGGCATGGCGACCTTCTGACCCTAGTCCCCGCCCTCACGCTGGGCGAATGCCCACAGAGCCCCGTCCAAGTGACAGATGCGTCAACACAATAAATAGTACCATCGTTTTAAGCCTCAAATTTCGGAGTGGTTTTTTACGTGGCCACAGATAGCTGGAGCATTTCACTGCGACGGCCTATGACAAGGCCTGCACATACCGGTCCCCTTGTGGCCAGTCGGAGCGAGCTCGTCAGCAGGGCCCACCAGGTCCATCAGACTTCCTCGGGGGGAGCCATGTAGAGTCGTGTGGCTGGGGACCACATTCAACCCCAGTTTTATAGCAGAGAAGATAGGTAAGAGTTACTGGAACATGAGTGCAGGCCAGGTACACGGAAGGACCTTGCACTGTGGACTGCGGGTGGCCATCCTGTCGTGGGAGAGGTGAGCGGCCCCACGCTGCGGGGCAGGTCCGAGCCATAAACGCTGAATTGAGGGCACATTCTACATTTGCTTCTGTGATTCGGTAACGGAATGGCCTTTTTTGTCTTTACAAAGCGTTTTCTGGAAAGCATCACCCAAGGCACACGTGAGGCTATGGCCTGGCCTTTCAGGGAATGTCTGAGAGCCTTCCTTTGATGATGGAAATTTCCTTCTCCGAGCAAATGCCAAGAAGGGCCTGTCAGCCCTGGACGGTCTGGAGAGGATGTCCCTTGAGCCACACGCAACCTTGCGATATGTGTTTTGTTCTAGAAGGGTGTGTGTGTTTCACCAGAGCTCAGAATGAAAGTCACTCTTGGCAGATTCACAGAACAACCCAAGCTTTGCTGAGGAGGAAGCGAATATCATCTCATCTGTGAAAAGATTCCATCACCCTTTCTCACGAGATCGATGCTTCCATTCTAGCTCTGTATCTTTCATGAAGTATCTCACATTTTTCTAGAAAACACATCACTATTATTTATAACTGACAACCTCCCCTGGATGATTTAGGACATACTCCTGCCAAGACACGAATTCAGATATTAAATATTACTCAATGTCAATTATGCTGTGATTATTCTGGGAGCTTTTTTTTTATATCCAATTTTCACTTGTTTTGCTTATGACTGTAATTTAAATACGGGATTTTCTTTATTATGTTAAACATATTACCAGTTCATTGCATTAGCTCAATAACTGTACCATGCATACAAGTTTAAGTACTTTCCAAGTTCTTCAGGCAAACTAAAATAAAGTGTGTTATGTCTCCAAATTAGAGAAGAGAATTTATTATAATTCTTTTGAAGACTGTGAAAGAAAACAGACAACTGCAGGATTATTTTTAATTCCCAAAAAAAGTTTGAAATATTTTTGTCGCAGTGCTATGGAAACTGCAGTCAGTAACAAGAAGATGCTTTATCTCAGTGAAACGTTCCTTGTCTCAGATATTTATTTAACTGAATGACTTGTTTCATCAGTTTGAACAAATTCATGTTCAAATGTTAATGTTCCAAGTAATCACTTGAGTCTCCACCTGATCAGATTAGAGAAGCCCAGAGATGCCTTTCGGCACCTCCCTTTACAGTCTGAGAGGCTGGCTGTTCCCAGGTATGCCCGCCCCAGGCCCGGGCACCTGTGCCTTTGCTCCCCCTGGTGGCCCTGATGGCCTCAGGCATCCTGTAGGGTATGCTCACCCTGCCTCTGCTCATCTGGGGGGAAGGGGGCGGGCCTCAACGTGTGCTTTGCCAGCATGACCTACCACGTCAGGGGGCTGGGCTCCCTCACTGTTACAACAAGGCCCGCTGCATCTGGATGGCCACGAGACACTGAGGGGCCAGTCCCGCCCCTGCGGCCACCTCCTCCAGGTGGCATCTCTTCAAATTACCCTCACCAGTGCGGCCATGGTCCCCCCAGAGGCTGGGTGAGGACCGTCTTCTAGCCCAGCCGGCTCAGCTGGATGAGCTGATCTGTGACCACGAAGACCTAGGCCATCAGACCAACCTCGTTCTCTTTTGGTGGGGGGCGGCGTACACTTCGGGTGGTGCCTCCTTCCCGTCCTCTTCTGTCAAAAAAGTATCTTGGTGAGGGGCCGAGAAGATGATGGAAACTGCCAGCCTCTCAGATCTATATACCAAGAGGTTCAAAGACATAGTCCTGCTGACTTCCTGCAGGAAGCAGATGCCTGCCTGCCTCACCGGTCTAAATCTAGAGGGAGCTCTCAGATATTTCTTCCCAGTGCAGAGAAACCCTGCCCCGTGGCCTTGCAGCCTCACTTATAAAGTGCCGCCTCCCATGGGGCAACTTACGCAGGTTTCAAAGTCGTTCAAGTTCTACCTAAGCAGGTATCCAAGGTATCTCAACATGAAGAAGCAGAGGCGAGCTCCGGTGGGTAGTGACGTCCTGTGGACTGATGATAGTCACACCGCAATGACCGGGGACAACGTCTCCAGTGAATTAAATGCACGACGTCTGTTTCACAAGCTTGAGAACGTTCCTCTGTCACCCTCTCTGTAGTGGGAAGGGCAACATTTGTGTAGCACTAAGTCACATCTGTGAGCATTTTGCAACCTGCAGATGGAAAGCGTTATGAGTCACCCGGAGTGAGTGCTGAGGCCCCCTGGTGCAGGCCCCTCCCCCGCCGTCCCTGGAGGAAGTGGGAAGGACTCTTCTCTTCTCCGAAGGTCCCACGGAGGAGACCATGCTTGCCCTTTTCACCACATCTTCATCCATCACCTTCTGGAAATGACTCCCAGATTCACATCCGCAATTCTGATGGCCCTCTGGAGCTCTGTTGGAATCACATCCCTAACTTTGAGACATCTGCGCCTCCCCGGACTGCCGGCATCTCAGACTCATGTGCCTAAAATAAAGCTTATTCTCTGGCCCCTTGAGTTGGCCTCCAGACTCCTCTTTCTGGCGGAAGGTCCCCACAATTCCTCCCGATCTTCTTCCTCCTTGTCTAACCGGTGAGAGGAGGCATTTACTGTGATGTGTGTATTCCACAGTGTTTACTCAGGACCTGCTGTGTGTAAAGCACCACGCTTGCCAGTGGGGAGAATATAAGTTTAAATCCAGATCCTCACGGAACTCGGATTCTTAGGAAAGGGAGACAAAGCATTTATGTCGCACACTTGGAGAGAACAGGGTCTATGTTTGCTGAGTGCCCGCTCTTTGCTTGGTAGATCGCACATGTGTAGACCACCTGTCTGCTCTGGGTTTTCCTCCAGAAGCAGATCCCAAGAGAAGGACTGCAGACAGGTGGTCTACGTGGGAGACGGTCCTAGGCAGCATCTGCAGGGGTGTGGCACACAGAGGGGAGTTGGCCCACAGAGTTCTACTGTGGGCACGAGAACACGAACCGTGCAGGGGTGCTGGGGGAGCGGATAGAGCTGTCCTTCCCAAGGAGCAGGAGAACTGTGTGCCATGGCTGAGGGTTGCCCTGGCCTTTAGAGCCAGCTACATGCCCTCAAGCAGAGAACACTCAGGCAACCCCAGAAGGCCATCCCCGGCACCCTCCCACCCCACCCCTGTGCAACTATGGGCTGCGGCAGTGAGGGTCGAGAGCAAAGGAGAGGAGCCCTGACAGCCTCCACCCCATGCACATTATCTCACCAAAGCCCCTGTCAAAATGATAGAGGAGTTTAACTCCTCTTGCTCTCCATAAGCAGGTTGGGGCAGCCTGGGTAACTTGCACAGACAGTAAACAGGTCGTGGCAGAAAGATGCTTGACCTTATGCCGGCTTGACTCTGTAGTGCACGGCCTTGGCTCAACAGCCCAAGCTGGGAGGCATCACAGGCTGCATGGAGGAGGCGTCGCAGGCTGCATGGAGGAGGTGTCGCAGGCTGCATGGAGGAGGCATCGCTGGCTGTGGGGAGGAGGCACCGCAGGCGGCATGGAGGAGGCACTGCAGGCTACACGGAGGAGACATCGCAGGCTGCGCGGAGGAGGCATCAGAGGCTGCGCGGAGGAGGCGTCGCAGGCTGCGCGGAGAAGGCATTGCAGGCTGCAGGGAGGAGGCATCAGAGGCTGTCCCGAATGCGTGTGGCTCTCCTGAAGCTTGCAGGTCGACATTGTCGGTTTTGACCATGGCTCCGGGCTGGTGACACCCTCACACCTGCCTTTGTTCCTTTGCTGGCTAGGGGGTGACCGGGAGCCCTTGCTGCCCTTTCCATTTTTTTTCTGACCCTCACGGTCACTCCATGCTTTTCCTAGCCTCCCCTGCAGCGCAGGGTTCCCCAGGACTCTGCCCTCGGAAAGCTTTCCTCGCTTCTCCTCCACGACGAAAGCACTCCCTCCCCGGGGTCTGCCTGCTGCCTAGAAGCTGATGACTTCATGTGCGCGTTTCAGCTCTTGCCTCATTCAGGAGCTCCAGGGCTTGGGCCGGTGTAAAAGACTCCGGAGTTCTGTCCTTTGTATGTCAGTCCTGACTGTCCCATTGTGCAGCCGTGGGACCCTGGGCAAGTCACTTACCCTCTCTCTGCTTCAATTCCTTTGCCTGTGCAGGGGAGGCAGCGTATTATTTGAGCCCACCCTGGGCTGAGCCTGGCAGCTGGTTTTCACTCTGTGAGCTGCTTGCATAGCTCCAGCAGCTCCCCTCGCCTCGCGCAGCCCCCCAAGGCCGAGTGCCTTAGCGCCCAGCCCCTACGCCCACGTCATTTCAGTTTTTTCTCTACTTTTAAGAATTGTGATGAAATATACGGAGTATAAAACTGTTTTCAACATTTAAGGTGTTCGGAGGCATTCAGCTCATCACGTCGTTGTGAAACTTACGTTATTTGTTAACCGATGAGCTCCTATCTTGTGACCTTGTGTCTCCCTGCGTCTGATTCTTCCTTGCCCCAAATGACTGCATTTCAGTCCAACTTCCTAAACATCGCTGTGCCCCGGGACAGACTCTGGATGGCCCTTCAGGGCCTCGGGGGCCAACCGGTCCCGGACTTTCCACTTGCTCTCCAAACCCATGGCCCCCCGTCCGCGGGGAAGGGGTCTTCCCCAGGCCTCCACTCTACCTCCGGCCTTGCAGATACTCTTCTCCCTGCCCTGGACGTCCTCTCCCCTCCTGTAGCTCAGGCAAGTCCAGTCCATCCAGGAGTCCGTAGCGCCTCCTCCCTGCAGCACTCCTGGCTGCTGCTTCCGTTGCCCTTCACATTAACATGTTTCAGGAGGTAGCCTGACTTCGCGAAGAGACTATGGTTCCTGCAGATGGGCTATGAGCTTTCTGCCTGCTGATTCTCCGGGGCCTAGGACAGTGCCCTCCCACCTGAACCGGTGCTCGCACCCGCGGACGGTAGCAGTGAAGGCGGCTTGCTCTGGAGATCGGGGCACTAGAGAAGGAAGTGGAGGGGCAACTGTGGAGGGGAGAGAGGTCCTGGTGCTTCACAAAGAAGGGAGAACAGATGTGCCAGGCCTGTGGACCGAGTGGTGGCATGTGGCTCCTTCTCGCCTTCTCTCCGTGCATTACAATGTGAACATTTTAAGTACTAGAAGCTGTGAGTTCCACGGCCATGAGGAGTCTTGCTAGTAGGACCTCATGCTTGCATACACAGCACATACTTCGTGAAATTAATTTTGAGAGATTCACTCCTTTTTATAAAAAGAAAGTGCAGTCGAAGCTCCAGATCTCAGATGGTCTTGGAGTGAGAGGGAATTTAGAGGCCCACTGGTCTAGCCTTTTCAGACTGAGTTCAGTCCGACTCTACTGATTCTTTACTAAATGCGCACATTGCTTAGAACATTTCTGAAGGTCTTAATGACCAATAAAACACAGTCTTTGTCCTTGAGGAGTTTGTGGGCTGGTTGGGGCTACAAGACTGCTACAACATAAATATAAATGTAAGGCAGGATACAAAAGATGCAGGGGAACAGGGCCCAGTGGATTCAAAAGAGAGGCTATCAGGAAGGGCTTCCTGGAGGAGGTGGCCCGTGAGATAGATGGGTTTCCACAGGAAGAGAGATACTGCACGAGTAACACACATGGGCAAGGAGGTGCAGGCTTGGGAAGGAACTTGGAGGATGAAGAGTCACAGCCCATGGAAAACCAGCTACGAGAAGGCAGCAGCCACCCACTGAGAAGCAAGGCTGGCTCCACAGCGTGGGAGGAGGCGTCACAGTCCAGTTAGAGAGGTGAGAGGAGATGGGAAGGGGAGGCACTTGGAGGATACATACCTTTATGATGTTAGGAAGTTGCAAAAAAGTGGTAACTAGGTATACATAAGGGCCTGGGCTGGGGGAGGCCTCTAGGGCGTAGAGGTTAATGATGGGATCTGGGCAGACACGAGATAGTGTGTTCTGGCTGAAATTCATTTGGTTGCAAGTTCAAACTATCTTAAGTAAAAAAACAGGGTTATAAGGGCTCATGTATGGTCTAGGTATAGTTTCCTTCATGGACTCCTACCCACCCTACAGCAGGCTTTCCACAAGTGAAAGGAAAGGGGGTCACTGAAATCCTGGGGTCTATATCTTTAAGGTTCAGAATCCGAAAGGAAGAGAAAACCCCCTCTCCTTCAATAACTGTATCTGTATGCCAAATCTCAGGTGCTAAACTGACCATCTAAGGGGCGAACGATTCTGATGGGCCTGCTTTGACCACAAGGCCTGCTGGGGACACAGTGGGTGGCCAAGGACGGAGGGCCCCCAAAGGAAGAGTGTGGGGCTGACCACAGGTACCTTAACAGAGTCCCTACACCCATCATGTGTGCTTGAATTCTTCCTTTTGGGGCGCCTCCTTCGTAGGGCTGCTGATGCTGTTGTTATTAAAAAGCCCTTCTCCATGTTTAGCTGGAAACTGCCTCCCTGTAACTTTAATTCGTTTTAGTTTTCTTCCTAGTAACAAGGCAAAACCAATGTCCCTTCTAATATCTCATTCAATCTTAGAAAGTTCAGGGCCTCAAAGCCTCTGAAGAGGGGAGATATTTTTGCCTGCCAGTTTATAGAAGACGAAACTGGGCTTCACAGAAGTGCTTTCCCTCGCCCGCCGGGCTTCCTGCGCACGCAGAGACGGGCTCTCCTCACCGTGCCCACCGCCCCGGGGTGTGCAGGCTCTGCTCTCAGAGCACTCGGGGACCGATGAACGGGGCTCCGGTGCTCCAGGTGCTTCCCCAGGCCCCTCTCGAGGGTCAAGAGGACGCGCTGTTCGGCACAGTGACAATGATCTCACGTTGAGGGACTTCGCCAGTCTCTGATGCATAATAAACAGCGTGTGTCTATTAGAGAACCCTGTTACGAACAACAGACACAGACTCGGGCTGATTTGACAGAAAAGGGGCTATCCAAGGACAACTGGGGCATTCACGGGATCACCGTGAGGTCTGGCAAAGCAGGGGAGGCCACGGCCCAGGCTCACCATGCCAACTGGGCCTGGGCTGGTCTGGTGAAAACAGCTGGTCCCTCTCCTGAGATGACCGCGTGGCCGGCCCCTCCCCCCCACCTGTCCCTGCAGCCTGAACGATGCTGCCTCTGCCACCCTCCTTCCACCTCTCAGGGCGTGGGGGGTGGGGTAGGGGCAGCTCTCAACGGGCAAAGCCTGAGTCATAGCCCCACACCCCAGCTGGAAAAACACATTTCACCAAGTGGATAATCTCCCAGATCTAAGAAGGAGTTCAGATCTTGGGCAGCCAAAAATCTGACATATAGCAGCCCATCCCGTTCCTCTGAGCTTTCTCTTCTTTGGACAGACACCTTCTCTTCCTTCATCCTAAGCTCATGGGTGAGGCCTCTAGATCCAATTACCCCCGTCATTAATATTTGGTACCCAGAACTGACAGTAATCTTGCAAATGGGGTCCGACAAGCCCAAGATACAATGTAAGTCTTCCTTTCTATATTCAGTCCCTTAGCTTCCATTAATGCATCATAAGATTTCATTACTTTTCTAGGCAGTCATACTACACTGATGACTCATGTTGGCTCACATTGTGCTTGTGGTCGACTCAGTTCCCAAGATCTTTTCCTGTGAGTGGCTGTTGAGCCAGGTCTTTTCAATCATTGACTTATATAATTGCCTATTGAACATGTGCACATTTAACTGAGTAACACGGCGCTGTATTTGTAACACTTCAGCTATTTAGTTCACACCCTGAATTTCTTACCCCGTAGTGCATTTTACGGGGCTACTCCAATCACAAACTGCCAACCAGTGGCCTGTGGGCGAATTTGGCCATGCATTCATTCTGTTTGGCTAATATGGTGTTTTTTTGAGAACTGAATTGGTCGCCAACTCTTGAACATCAGGAGACCTCACATAAAAGAGCAGGCCTTCCAACTTCTCTTGAAAAGTACAAAGATCTGGCAACATTGAGCCCTCCTGTTCTTGAGGCCTCGTGTGATTGGCTGAAGCTGGGTAGCAGCTATCACCTTCGCAAGGGGCAGGCCCAGCTCGCTGCAGGCCCCGCCACGCCCTATCGCTTCCCTCACTTTGCACTGACTGCTTCATCAGTCCCATGCCCTGTGCATTTGGGATTGCAACCTGTGTGCTGTGGGAGTAGGCTGAGGCAGGAGCTAAGAAGGGGTGGAAGCAGAAGAGGTCTGAAAAGGTGGGGCTCGGTGCCCTGTCGAGAGGGAAGCCCAGCACAGAAGGGTGACTCTGGGTCCCCGGCATGTGTCTTTGTCTGCATGGCATGCCCTCTATCCTGGAAACTCTCCCCTCTCCTTCTGTGTGAAGCCTGAGGGTGCTCCAGGTTTCAGATGATCCTGCTCCTATGGCCAGCACATAGTGATCCAGAGTGACCATCTGGGCCAAGCTAGGTGATAGGGTTTTAAAACTTCCAGCCCATGACAGCATCAGATGAATGTCTTTTGTCAGTGCCTAAAGCCATTGGATGAAACGTTCTTGGAGTTTTTTAAAATAATTTTTAAAAAAGATTTTATTTGCTTATTTGACAAAGAGAGACACAGTGAGAGAGGGAACACAAGCAGGGGGAGTGGAAGAGGGAGAAGCAGGTTTCCCGCCCAGCAGGGCGCCCCATGTGGGGCTCAATTCCAGGACTCTGGGACCATGACCTGAGCTGAAGGCAGATGCTTAACAACTGAGCCATCCAGGTGCCCCACTTTTGGAGTTTTGACAGTGTTTCCTATCATGTGGATTGGGTAAGTAGAGGCAGCAGGTGCAAGACAGGGAAAGAGCAGATCATCTTACGGAGAAGTCTGGAGAGCAAGACATGCTGTGTTCCTCTGCAGCACGCGGGACCAGCTCTTAGCCTGGGGTCCTGTGAGGTGCTCCTGGTTCTCAGTCCTTTCTCCTCATTTCAAACCTGGCTTGGCTTCTGGGCTGCCACCTGCTTTTGGATCAAGCATTCTGGGTCCTCTTGAAGATTCTCCTTTTTTGTTCCTGAGGGAGGGTCAAAGAGTAAAAGGAGGAAAACGTGAAGGTGCTTCTAGGCACTGTGACATGCCCATGGCCCTCCTGGGAAGGGTGCGCCTGGGTTCCAGGCCGCCACGCAGCCCAGGGACGACATCTGTCTCACAGGGCATCCAGTGGCTCATGTGAATAATACATATAGAAATCCACACCACCGAGACGTTCACAAAGCAGCTCGCCAAGTTTCTAGGAACTGGCAACCTGGTATGAGTTCAGGATACGTGGTATTGAGATGTTAAGATGCATGTTCAAAACACCATTGGGTGATGCTTGAGACCTTTATTTCGTTATTTCCACAAATGTTCACTGAGCACTTACTATATGCCAAGAAGAGCCCTTGCAGTGGGAATTTTACAGAGCCAAAATATGTAGCCTTCAGGGAAGCTCTATAGTCCATATTCCAATGGAATGTGACCTTAGTATGTGTTAAATTCTGGAGACACAAAAATTAACAAAATTCAGCCTCAGTGATTTCCTAAGTATAAACCTTATCTCCCTCACATGTAAAATGAGATAAAAATAATCATCTCACAGGGCTATTTGGAGGATTAAATAAATAATGCATGGGCACGGTCTTGGCCTGTAAGCCACAGCAAATATTACCTTCTCCCTGAAAAGTAGAAAAACAGAGCACAGGTTAGTCTGAGTGGTAGGCGGGCCCTCGGCACCTGTCTGTTTTCAGCCCTGGCAAGACCGGTCCGGCTGCGGGGCGCCGGGCGGCTCCTTGGTTCAGCTCCGGTCAGGGTCGCAGGGTCCTGAGGTCAAGCACCCTGTCAAGTCTCCCAGCTCAGCCTGGGGCGTGCTTGTCCTCGTCCCTCTGCCTCTCCCCCTGCTGGTCTTCTCTTGCTCTCTCTCTGTCTTTCAAATACACGAATAAAATCTAAAAACAGAACGAACCAGAACTGGGGGGCTTGGAAGCATGCAGCCCTGGGCCGCGGGGTGCGCGGGCCGGCGGGGCGGGGCGGGCGCGGGGAGCCCGCCGCGGCCACGAGGGGGCAGCGCCCTGCCGGGAATCTGGGCGCTCGACCCCAGCCCACCGCGAACCTCCCTGCGGCGCCCGCTCCTCCGTACGTACTTCCGTTGCTCTGACGCTCCCGAAGCCGGGGCGCCGGGAAGGAGAGCGCGGATCCCCTTCCTCTGCGCCTCCGGGAAGAGATCGGAGCGGGCTTCGCGAGACTCCGCGGTGGGCGCGGCGCGGAGCCGGGTGCCCCGCGCAGGGGGCAGGTCCAGCGGGCAAGGCCGCGGGCCTCGGACCGGCGACTCCGGGGAGGGCCGGCCGCCGCCGGGGGGGGTCCGAGCAGCCCGGGGGCGCCTCCGCCAACCCGCGAGCCTCCCCCCTGCTGCTTCGCGGGGCGTCCCCGCACCCCTACCCGCGGCTGCAGGCTTGTCGCCTCGGCGCAGCGCCTGGCAGGGGGACCCGCCCGGGAGAGCTCCGGGGAGTCGTCGAGGAGGATGCCCGGGTGCTGGCTCCGTTCCCAAGCCGCTCGGCCGCGCAGGCGGAAAAGGCAGTCGGGGTAACGCCGCCCAAACTTTCCTCCGCCGCCGCGTCGGGAGGAAGCCTCCCTCTCCGAGGATCGCGGGCAGCCGGAGGGAAGACTGCAGGCGCCCGGAGGGGACAGGGCCCAGCCCGCGCAGGGGGCGCGCTCGGAGTTCCCGGGAGCCCTGCAGGCGCCCCAAGGGACAGACCAGCGGCGGGTGCGCGTCCAGGCGTGGGGAGCTCCTCACCGGCCGTGACCTCTGCGCGCCCCCGGAGCACGTGCTCGCGGCCCAGAAGGGGAAGGTCCGGCTGCAGCCGCTCGGGCCGGGACTCGCGGACGGGCCCGGGGCGCATGGAGGCGCCGCGGGGGAGCGCGCACGCTGAGCCCGGCTCTCCCCGGGGGCCCGACCCGCCGCTCCCCGCACCTCCTGCCGCGGGGGGCCCCTCGGGGTGCAGCGCCCGCTGAGGTGGGGCGCACACGCGGCAGGACAGGTGTAGACGCGGGCGCCGCGCTCCGAAGACCTGGGGCGGCTCGGCTGGCCGGGAGTTGGCTGGCGGGGCGCGAACTCCGGTCCCCACCGCTCCGCTGGGAACCGCCGCGGCCGGAAGCTCGAGCCGCCCGCGGGCCGAAGGAAGTGTCGGCGGAGCCCGGCCCCCCGGCGGCCGCCCCCGCGCCGCCCTGATGCCCGCTGCCCGCGGCGGGCCCCGCTCCGGCCCCGGGACCTAGGCAGCTGCGCGCGGCCGCCCGCGCCTCCCCCATGCTGCTCGGGGCGTCCTGGCTGTGCGCGTCCAAGGCGGCCGCCGCTGCTGCGCAGAGCGAGGGCGACGACGACAGGCCGGGGGAGCGGCGGCGGCGGCGGGCGGCGGCCGAGGACATGGACGAGTCGTCGCTGCTGGATCTGCTGGAGTGCTCGGTGTGCCTGGAGCGCCTGGACACCACGGCCAAGGTGCTGCCGTGTCAGCACACTTTCTGCCGCCGCTGCCTGGAGAGCATCGTGTGCTCGCGCCACGAGCTGCGCTGCCCCGAGTGCCGCATCCTGGTGGGCTGCGGCGTGGACGAGCTGCCCGCCAACATCCTGCTGGTGCGCCTGCTGGACGGCATTCGCCAGCGGCCCCGCGCCGCCGCCAGCCCCGGCGGCAGCCCGCCCGCGCGCCCCGGGCCCGGCTCGGGGGCGGCCTCGGCGCTCGCGGGGGGCGGGGGCAGCGCCCCCGGCTCCCCAGTCTTCCTCCCTGCGGCGGCCGGCAGCGGCAGCGCCACCGCCAGCCTGCGTGAGCTGGGGACCGGCAGGAGCGCGCCCGTGGCAAAGGTGGGTAGCTCTGCAAGGCGCGGCGCCACAGCGTGTGTGTGCATGTGCGTGTGTGTGCGTGTGTGTCGGGGGGCTCGCGTGACTGTAGGGGGCAGTGAGGAAGGGCGGGGGAGCCCCGAGGTGGTCCCTCAATGGCCTTCGCCTTGCTCTTCTTTCTCCGCGTAGCTTTTCTCCAGGGACTCCGTGAGTGTGACCCCTCAAGTCCCACTTGCCAACTCAGGACACGGGTCTGCCCCCTCCCCCCTCCCGCAGCCCTGTCTCCTTCCCCCTGAAATGCTTGTCCACAGCTGCCATCCCTCCACCTCCTCTCTGGAGTCCCTTTTCACACCACCTACACTTGCAGTCCTGGGGGACCTTGCCGCCTGTTCATTCGTGGTCACACCCCATCCTCCCCCAGGGTGGACACACTGTCCTGTCCTTTGCTAACCGATGGTCCCTGCAGTTCCTCTGCTGGCAGGGCCTGCTTCTCCACCTTAACTTTGCTGGGCCCTCCCCAATCCGCAGAAACACTCTTCTCCCGCTGGACCCCCAGGCTGGCCCTCAGCACACCCAGGCTGGCCTGCATAAAGTTAGTGCTTAGTGTTTCTGGGGTTCCGGCCTCTGGGGAGACTCTGGGCCTCCTGCTTGCCTGTCTGGCAAGAGAGGACTGGGCAGTCTTTGCATGTGACTGGGGGGGAGGAACAGGAGTTAACACTCCGTGTGAGAGGAGGGAAGAGGTTAACCTGGAGATGGAAGGAATGTTTGGCCTGGCCTTCTTGGCTTTGGTCTGTCAGGAAGCCCTGGGCCTCCGCTGGGCCGCTGCGCAGGGTTCCATTTCCAGGTGGGACACTGAGTTTTTTGGTGCAACCACACTCCACAGCGTCATTCACTGTTTCTGTTTTAGTGAAAGACTTTATTTTGGGGTTTCAGTGATTTGGTTTTAGAAGCTCTCACTTCACACCCTCTGCTACTCTGATCATTACCGAGGGGGAGGAAATACTGTGGGGTGCTGGCTTAAGTGAGGAGCAAGTACTCATGTTGTATCTTTTCTTTAAATGTAGAAAATCCCACTTAAAGGTTAAAAAGCCCATTATTGATCTATTGTAGTTAGCATTCATTTTAGAAAACTAAAAGTAGTTTCTCTGCTATAGACCATTTAAGAAGCTGGTGGTGCATAAACCATTTCAATAATCCTTCCAATAGGTGTAACTAAGAGAAGCTGTGAAAGTTCTAACCATCTGAATTGCTCAGTATTGCCAGCATCGTTGAGGTTAGGAACTTAAGCCCTTGGGTGTTGAGCTTTAGAGGTAAATGCCCTCCTTTGCCAAACTGGGTGTTTCCTATGGGTCAGGAATCATGGGCAGTCAAGAATAGTTAAGGGATATTTGTGCCTGGAATTACTGCTGGAGGGAGGGTAGTTAAGTAGTTTTTCTTTGGTTTTAATTGTGATTAAATCCAGTTATGAGTGTGCTTGTTCCCAAATTTCAAGCTTTTCCTTCCTGTCCTTGCTGTTTTGTTTAAGATATTGTAATTAAAGATCTTTCTTTGCAGAATAAGCGGGCTATCGCTTCATGCTCTCGGAGAACTGAATGGTTTGTGGAATGATATTTGTAGTTAAACACGAGGACGTCTTGCTGAGCGTGTATTTACAGATGTCCTCCCACTGCATTTCTTGTGCATTGTGTTTGACCAGAGATGAGGAGGTAACCTCTGAAACTTGAAAGGTCCTAGCCTGAGGTAGCTCCGAGAGCTCTGTGGCATTTGTGGCATTTAAAAAAATGTCAGAAAGGTTGAACTGATAACTTCTGCACTGGCAGTAACAGGGAGTTAATTTTTTTGTTGGCTGGTCTTGAGATTATTGGTGGACTTTCTCTACCAGCCTATGGAGCCATCAGACTGCTTATGGCACTTTGAGCTTTGGGGAAGCTTTGGAACACAGCTCCTTTTCTTTTCTTCTCTCTCTTTTTTTCTTCCTTCCTTTCTTTCTTTTTTTTTAAAAAAGATTTTATTTATTTATTTGACACAGAGAGACAGCCAGAGAGGGAACACAAGCAGGGGTAGCAGCAGGCAGAGGGAGAAGCAGTCTCCCCACCGAGCAGGGAGCCTGATGCAGGGCTAGATCCCACATCCCACATGACTGGAGCTGAAGGCAGACCCTTGAACACTGAGCCACCCAGGTGCCCACACAGTTTGTTTTTGTTACGTTAACTGAGTGTGACCCTCACCCCTTTCTGCACAGGCCCACTTCATAAGGACTAAGTTTGGGTCCTAGGAAGAGTCAGAATGAAATCTAATTTTTGATCAATATTTGATCATTTTCCAAATGACAAAAGGAGTGGAGGTGGGGATTGTAAAATCTTCTAGCTTTTTACTCACTGATGTGTAAGTCCCTGGGAGTCTTCTTGGGCAGCCAGAAGTCCTGATGGAGGGTTGCACTTTAAGTAACACTATAAATTTGGCAGGCAAACATTTCAACTGAAAGTTACTTCCAAATGGGCTTTTGATACTTTACTATCTATTGGAATTGCTTTGACTCCTCATAGCAAGGCTGAAACCTGGGCGTTGCTGTATGTTGTTTAATAGGTGGGCACTCATGTTGTGATTCAGCAGAGACCGTATATACCTTAGTAGCAGGCTGACTGTTAATAAAAGACTGTCCCCGATTTTCCTAGTGAGATGCTTCTCAAATCTTCTTTTGGGCCAAGTGGGCATATGTAATTGTGTAAGTATGTAAATCAGCACATATCTGCTTAGATTGTACTTTTTATCTTCAGTTAGACACTGGGAGTGTGTCATGTATAGAACGGATTAGTTCTTGTCTGGGTTCTACTTGGAGTTCATGAAAAATTTTTCCACCTCCTTCACTGACCTTTTCTTCGTCAGGGTTTTGGTTCTCTGCAGAGCCATCTAGAACCTTCTAGCCTGGTTACCAGAACCTCTCAGCTCTGCTTTCACCTGAGCCATTTGAGATGAGGCACTTTTTGAATCAGTTGATGTTGCCCTTGGAAATTTTATACCAAGTTACAGGTACCCACTGCCAAAGGTTAGGGCTATTGCTTGCTTTGTTTGCTTGTTGGGAAGTACTCGCTGTTAGGTGTTGCTTCTGAAAGTGATCTTTTAAGAAGCCCTGTTTTAACAGAAGTGTCCAACGATTACAGTTGCTAAAGGTGTGCTAAATTTCTCAGCCTAACTTGTTTTTGCTTTGTTTTTACAGTTGTGTAAGGTGAGCCCTATAAGGCCCCCAACTTGGCATTGATCGAGGTTTTGGGGGCAATATATTTTTTTAAGTGTTTTGTAGTTCCGAATTGAGTAATTTCAAGAGTACTTTTTAATATGCTTTCATAAGAACTCTAATGTAAGACAGTTCCAATTTTTTGAGTGATTTTTTTTTTTCCCCCGAGAGAAAATCTCTTGCCTTTATGTTTGGGCATACACCGAATTTACTGTGGACCTACCCTGTGTCAGTCATTCCAAGGGAACTGGACCAGCCTGGGCTCTCTTTGCAGAGCTGACGTTAAGGGATTAGAAACCAGATTCCTGAGGACACTCGGTTGGTGTCCATCCATGACTCTATGAAGGTGAAGAGGACAGGCATTTTTTTTTTTTTACACATTAAAGAACTGTAGAAAACTTGGTAATGCTTTTGATGATACAACATGTAAGCATTAGAGCTGGTTTGTCTGGATCGTGTACCTTGAAGTACTTTGGGATGTGCTTCAACTGGAAATCTCTTCTGTATCTCTCAGCTGTGTGACTGGGACCCTGTAATGGGAAAGGTCTAATGAGCCGGAGACTTATACAAGTGGTATCTATTACATTTTTTATTTTATAAACATAAAATATATGCGTTCACCATGTTTTAGATGCAGGCTAGGAACTTGTCCTTGAGTTCTAAATTGTCTTAAACCACAGCAAGTTTATGTTTCCTATTGGTTTCTTTCAAATGGAGGACAAAGAGACTTTCAAAGAATTCTGAATGGAACACCTTCTAGGTTTTAAACAATTCCCACTTAATGTTTTTTTTTTTTCCCTTCTGTTTTTGTTGTTGGTGTTGTTTGCCCAGTTTGATGATTTTAACTCTTTAAAGTCTGTGTTTGGTGAATCTTTCCTAAGTGGTCACCTGTTTCTCGAAGGAGTGATTTCTTCTGCACTAAATGTCTTCTCTTCACATAACACTTCATTAAACTTCATGGTTGCCATTTATCAGTATAATTGCGTGAACATGGTTGGGAGTCAAGCCAGCGAATTCCAAGTAGGCACAGGCATCCCTGGGCAGGTGCAAGGGCTTGGACATCCCCTTCCTTCCAAGGGGATGAGGGCCTTAGGCGTCGTATAGAGGCAAAGCTGGACTGGTCACCTCCTGGGAGGCCAGTTCAGAGAGAGTCTGTGGTATCTGGAAGCAAACCAGTGTGTGTTTTGTGTCGTCAGCAGTTGGTCGCTTTGGCTTATGCTGCTTGTAGAAAGTTCACCATGACCCTGGGAGGTGGGTACCATGATTAACCACGATGGAGTGATAGATGGGCAAAATGGCCAAGTCAGAGAGCCAGAAAGTGCCGGGCTCTGGCTGTGTTCTCAGGCTCCGTTCCCTCGCCCTTGCTGTTCTCTTGTGCTGGGCTGTATCCTCGGGGTTTTGTTGTTGTTTGGTCTTGGATGTAATAAGGACTCCAGAGGAAACAGCCCAGGGCCTGGAGGCCCTCACAGAGAAGCCAGACGGCTCACAAGGACAGCGGACAAGTGGTTGACTTGTGGTCTCCGTGATGACAGGGGCAGATACCAGCCCTTGGAGACATGACACATGAGTCACAGTGAAATCCTTTTTGGGCCTGTTTTCAGAAGGCCCTGGGTGTGGAAACAGCACCTCTGAGACCTACAGCCGTGTCGTGTTTCAGGCTGTGGCCCGTTGGTGAATCATCTTAAGTTACCATTCCTTGAGAGGCCACTGTGGGCCAGGGGTTCACGGAGTGCCTGTGTGGCCAGGGCTTGAGTCAGCTGACAGAGAACTTCTTCTCACCTGTTCCTTCCTGCAGCTCTGCAAGGAGGGGAAGTGGAGGCACCGAGGTTTCCTTGCTCGGAGACACACAGCGAGTAGGGGGTACTGGAAACGTGAACTCTGGCCTGACACTCTGCCAGCTTCGAGGTTAGAGGAGGCCTCTCGCTCTATAGCAAACCCTGCTCATGAGACCCAAGGTCCTGAACTTCAGTAGCACTCACCTCCTGGGTCCCTCTGCCCCCTGGCTGCAGATGCTCTTCCGGCTTGAGGCGGCCGTCCTGTAAGTGCAGGCTGTGCATCTTCCGGGCAGGTAGCAGGAACTGTGGTGCACGGGCCTCAGGAAAGAGCATCCTGTCGGTCGTGGCTTTGGCCGCCCATCACCGGCCGCTCTGCATAAAGAACATGAGCAGTACATTTGGAACCAGAATGGGTGGTGGGTGATGGCAGCATCCCCTTACAGCAGGACTCAGTAACAGAAAGGAGGGTTTCTTCCCCGTATGTGTGCTCTAGCCCACCCTCACACACCTCCCCTCTCACCCCAGGGGCCAGAGTTGCACGCCAGGCTGGTACCCGGACCAGCCACAGCTCAGCCAGGGCCTTGGCACCCAGGATCAGCCTCCCCTCCAGCGACTCGGGCACACTGCCTGCCCGGGGCAGACCCTGGGCTCGGGGGAGTCCTGCGAAGAAGGAGGGCTGGGGTACGCTCAGGCGGACTTTTCCTGAGATCCCTACTTCCTCACCACGTGCCTCTGGGCAAATCCCTATTATTAGTGAGAGGGATCCTGGCTGCTTTATCAGGTAAACGAGACCATGAACCTGCAGGGCCTAGCACACGTAATTGCCTGTCATTTCCGTGCCTGTTGCTAATACAAAACCTCCAGATTTTTTATCACCAGTGTGGCACACTTGCCAGGGCCCACCTTCCTGCTAGTAGATTCATTTATATGGTATTCCGTGTGTGTGTGTGTGTGTGTGTGTGTGTGTGTGTGAGAGCACGTGCGATGCAATGCTTTGCCTTTAGATTCCAAGTTGGCCTGTGTCACCGTGACCGGATTGTTGAGCATTGATGGGCATCTCGGTCAAGTGTCTGAATCTGTTTCACCTTTTAAGTTGCTCCTGAATTTTATCTTTGTTAACACAGGAAGTGTTCCCCATTTTTATGGGCTTCATTAAAGGGGAGACTAATTCCACCCAGTTGTGGGTGTATCTGGTTGGCAGGCTCTCCTTCAGCCGGAGGACACAGGAGCTTGTCTACACCCGCCTGGAATCAGGCTGCTCGGTGCGGGTGAGCTGAGCCACATTAGACCCAATTGTCCCTTCGTTCCGGCTTTGGAGCGCCCGCTTGCTTGCCGGAGCATGACGAAATCGGGTCTCAATCATGCAGTTGTTTCAAGTGTGTATTTCAGCTCAATCTGTATTTAATCTCTATTTTTCGCAGTTAGCACACTCTTTTCCGAGGCACATATCTGAAATAGAACACCAGCCGGGTTCAGGTCGGGAGAAAGTGCTTGATAGCCCCACTTCCAAAGCCAGGGTCAGTCTTCATCAGATGTGCCTTGCTCGGAAGGTCTTCATATTCCGTGAATTAGAAATGCATGCTCAATGGGTACCCTGTTGGAATTCTAATTAACCTTAAAAGAATAAGGTGTCAAGCTGAGTGGGGTAAAGCCCGCGAGCACACTGTACCGCGGCTTCCTCCCCCCCGTTGAAGCAGGTTAGAAGAAAGCGTATCAAGTAATAGCACCACTTGAATTCTGCGCGCAGATGGCTGCCTCTTTTGGCCCTTGCTGGCTTAGGGGTATTTAGGGATGCCGTTGTCCTTCGGGAAAGCTGACGGAGCATCCGGGCGGAGTTGCTTTGGTGGCTTGTTTCTCTCATCTGGCGCACGTGTTTACGTTGTTAACGGATACGATGGTTATCTGCAAACACGAAGATATTATGATATTTGCATTTCTGCTTAATGGAATGTGTGCATAGTGCTCGTGTGAATCTGGATGAGTTTCAGGGAATTAGGATCTGCTGCAGGAATTCAGGTCCATAGAAGCGGTGAGAGACTTTAAGAGCACGGGGGCACCGGGAGCGGATGTCGATGTTCTCGAGCCCCGGGCACCTTCTCAACCTTGCTCAGACGGAAGGAGGCTTCTGGGAGCACCAGGGGTCAGGGCCAGGCTGTTATGTAGTTTAAGGGAGAGAATAGTCGGCCTTCTCTCCTGCTTCACTGAACACTTACTGGAGCGCCTACTATGTGCGATGACACTTGGGGTAAAAGTGATACTGCTCTTTAGAAAGTGGCACCAGATCTGCTTATTCCCTCGCCAGCGAATGGAACAGCGAGCTCCTGCTCAGAGCGGCACGGGATCCCGGCAGCGCGAGTGAGCGTGCCTCCTCTGACACGGGAACCGCCCAGGCTTCCCGTGCTCTCCGTGCCGCATCGCAGCACGCCCCTAATCTCCCCCGGTGGGTTCGCAGCTTCTGTGTTAAGAAGTATTTCCTGTTCATGGACAAACCATTGGATTCCTTAACCCTTTATCGTCCTACTTTGAATTCCGCGCGCCTTAACAACTGCACCTGCTTGCCCTTCCCAAGCAGGGCGAAGGGGCACTAAAGCCAGCTGTGCTCGCGCAAGCTCGGGGGGCGTGGGAATGCCACGGTGCGCAGCGTGGCGAAGGCGCATCCCCTGAGAAGACACGACCCGTGAGACTCCGCCATCGCCGACGTCGTGGGGCCCCTGGGTCAGTTGTGTCACTCATCGTCTGCACCAAGTTTGTGGTCTGACGAGGTGCGGAAGCAGGGGGAGGCGCCTTCCAGGGCAGCTGTCGGAGTCTGCGGTCCTTAGGGATTTGGACATTTAGCTGGAGTCACCGTCGGACAAAGTAAGCTTTGTCGCAGGCTCTGTGACTGTTTCACCACAGCTGAGTTGTTGCCCTCAGTGTCTCAAATGAGATGCCAGAGCTTGGACCCCGAGGAGGGCTTGTACCCCTGGGGTCGAGCCTCCCCAGGAGAACTCGGCTGCGAACAGCAGCGGCCTGCGTGGCAGCAGACAGTCGGGCTCTGGGGTCAGCCCTTCCCCGGAGGCATGGCCCCTCCTGGACCCGCGTCCCCCGGAGCTCGCAGGAGGGCCTCGGCAGCAGGGGTCGCGCTGCCCGTGTTGGACATTTGTGCTCTGAAGGGGGCACGGCTGCTCTGAAGGGGGGCA
>PITA01017274.1:22435-43936 GCA_004023965.1 Spilogale gracilis | reverse complement strand
CATGAATATTTCTTTTGCACCAAACTTTCAAAAAACTCATATCTAAATCAATCTAATCATCTTTCATCTCTATACACCTGGGATATTAAAAAAAATAATTGTAGATTTCTTGCAGGAATAGCAAAGAGTTGCAAAGTACTGCTGGAGATTGCATGAACCAGTAGGTTGGTGCCATAGAACAGTAATGGTTCACAGCAGAGTTGGAACCTCAACACTATTTGGCAATATTTTTTTCTGTATCTCTGGTTAGGATGACTCCCATTTTACTCAGTAGTTTTATTTTAATTTCATTTTTTAAATATGTATCCTATCTCTATCCCTGACCTCTTATCAACTTCTTAAAAGAGTTAGTTACATATCTCTATTTCCTCTCCTTTCCTCTGTGCCTTGACTTACTTCTACTTTTACCTTGGTTCAGTCCGCTCAGATAAGGGTCACCAATGACTTCCATATTGCCAGATCTTTTCTCTCCCTGTCTTCCTTGAACTCTCTGTAGCATTTGACATTATTGATGACTCCTGCTTTCAAACGGTCTTCTTCCTTATCCTGTGTGCCTTGAGCCTTCTCTCTAGTGATGTTCATTTTAGCTCTCAGGTTGTTTTCTTCTATAGTTCACTACTTCATGACAAATTTATTAAATATTTATTTTGGGCCAAGCCCATTGGCTTATGCAATTGTGGGCATTATTTATGTTTTACATAATTATTACATAAATAATTACATAATTATTATGTTTCTAATTTTACAAATTGGAAAGTTGAGGCTAAGAGACACCCATATTTATAAATTCTTGATATAAAAAGATAAATTATTTTCAGTTGATTTCTTAGTTTCCAAAGAAAGGAAGAATACTGTAAGATAAACCAGAAGAATTTTTACTGACTTCGAGATTTTATATTGGGTGTAAGAAGAATCAAAAGTATTACTAACACTTATTTTCTAAACGTTGGTTGTATATGTTCAAATGGATTTTTTTCTAGCCCTTTGAGAGAAAAAATCATGTGACATACTTGTCTTCTGTCCAATTATCACCAGGGAGTTGTTCACAACACAAAAATAAAAATTCATGCATAATGAAAATTCTAGACTTTGGTCACTACTTAACATTGTCTGATTTTATGCAGTATTCTTGTCTATTTGATAGCAGATGCTATATGTATCTTGGCATTAACATTATTGTTGACATATTACTGATTATCCATGAAAAACATCTCTTCACTTTGTGCCCTAGAAGACTCATTATCTCTCCAGGGGCAGATGGAAATTTATATATAAAAATGGATAATGACCTTCTTTGCAAAATTAAAGATGCTGGCCAACTTCTTCTTTGGCAGCTGTCCAACTTACATAATTACATTTGCCTGTCTAAATTTCCCCTGAAGCTTCAGTTGAATAAGGTGTTCTTTTGAATTTGCATTTTGAAAAGGCTTAATTGTGCAGCATTATACAGCTGCCCCCAACTGCAGTCTCAGACCTGGTTGGTATTGGTGAACTCTGTGTGTTAGCAAATCACTTTGAGAATTTTCCAGTCAAATGAAAGCCATTAGTATTAGTGTACTTGTATGAACAAAGTGTTTAGATTTTGTGCAATGTCAGTTAACTGCAGTTAACATTCCTAAGGTAATTTTCCTTCTGTATTCAATCAGAGTTAATAGCACATTCAACAGATTTGCTTACTAAGGATTTGCTTAGAGTGCTACTACACATAACAGTCAGTAAAGAGAAGTATGGGTAGATTTGATTCCTCTGATATCATTGACTTTGATCTAATATCATCTAATCTCTAATGTAAATAAACTAGAAGTCTAACCTGGAGAAGAGATTCTCATTCTCCAAAACCAATTGTACCCACAGACACCTTTTAAGAAAGCAACTCCATGGACACCTGGGTGGCTCAGTGGCTTAAAGCCTCTGCCTTCAGCTCGGGTCATGATCTCAGGGTCCTGGGATTGAGGCCCACATCAGGCTCTCTGCTCAGCAGGAAGCCTGCTTCCTCCTCTCTCTGCGTGCCTCTCTGCCTACTTGTGATCTCTCTCTCTGTCAAGTAAATAAATAAAATCTTTTAAAAAGAAAGAAAGAAAAAAAAAGAAAGCAGCCCCATATAACTTTTAATTCAAGTTTGGTTGAGGTTGGTTACATGTGATTGGACTACATATACTTCAATGAATCTCCTCCCCAGAAGCAACTGATAGACTGATAGCCAGAACAAAAATTTTCCATGATGAACTCCATATTGAATGACAACTAGTAATCTTGTCAGGTGGTCTAGCTTAGGACCTATTTATTCATTCAACAAGTTCATATTGAGATTGTACTCTGAATCAGAAAGTGCACTAAGGGGCACCTGGGTGGCTCAGTGGGTTAAAGCCTCTGCCTTCGTCTCAGGTCATGTTCTCTTTGAGACACTCAGGGTCTTGGGATTGAGGCCTGCATCAGGCTTTCTGCTTGGCAGGGAGCCTGCTTCCTCCTCTCTCTCTCTCTCTGCCTGCCTCTCTGCCTACTTGTGATATCTCTCTCTCTCTCTCTCTCTCTCTCTCTCTCTCTCTCTCTCTCTGTCAAATATATATATAAATAAAAAATCTTAAAAAAAGAGAAAGAAAGTGCACTAAGTACAGCAGACATTGAAGAATGGACAGTGATTTTCTGTACTCATGGGACTTACTAATGGAGAAGTCAAATAGTAGTCAGATAATCATATGAATGAGTACACATTTACATTCTAATACATGTGCTAAGAAGAAATAAAACAAAATGCTTTGAGAGCCTGACCTAATATTAGAGGTTTAAGGAGGGCCTACCTGAAAAAAATGATGCTTGAGCTGAAAAATGGAGAAGAGCTAACAAGCTAAAAAATGGCAGAGGAGTATTATTAGTAGAGAGAACAATATTGTGAGACTCTTATGAACCCATTAGAGAAAATTAAAAAATAAGTAATAAATCAGTGCCACTGCAATCAGGGACTGGAGGAAAAGAGTAGGTTGAGATTGGGCTAGAGACACAGATAGAGCCAACCATAGAAGCCCTTGAGGGCTATATACATTATTTTTGTCCCTGCCTAAAACAACAATGTTAAGTCCCTCAAGGTATGGATTTCAGGCATAGAGAAGAGGTAACATACTCAAAATTGCATTTGAAAAATACTGCTCTAGTTGCAATATAATGAACTGATGAAAGAAGTAGAGTGGATAAGGGAAGACCAAATAGAGTGACTTTGCAGGAGTTCAGACTAGAAAAAATGGTCGTATGAACAAGAGCAATAGCAGTAGAAAAGAAGAGAGGTGAATAGATTCACAGAATATTAAGATTTGTTATGGGGTTTAGGCATATTGAGCCTGAGAACTCTTTGAGACACTCAGGTAGAAATACTAAATAGACAATTCAGTGTATTGTCTAGTATGGTCTGGATTGGAGGTATGAATTTAAGAATCATTAGACAATTGATGAAAATGAGCCATGCATATAGCAAATACTGTCCAAACAGAGAACATGTGATAGACACAAAGATATACCACTCACATCTCCCAATAGGTACTTTCCAGTTCTCAACTCATTTCAGCACCTTCTTCAGCTAAGAGAATCTCCTTGAAGGACCTCATGCCTTTTCTGGGCACCTCTCATCTGGTGAATGAGTAAGGCTCAGCCATTTCAATTTAATGGTGGGTGAGTCTGTGATTCAGAATGCCCCCATACTCATTTCAAGATTGGCCAAATCTTGGTTGGAACTCTATAAAATTCAACTTCTTTTTCACGTCTCTGCCTTCTTTCCACAGGTATTGGTTCATAATCAATATCTTGCACCCCAAACTCTATCACAACAACATCTGATTTAAAAGACCCAATCTATAACAGAATATAAAGTGGAAAGGGAAGAACGCTCAGAACACACCAACCAGAGAAGGGTTATCTGAAAAGTAAAAAGAAGGAAATGCTAGAAAAATAAAAAGGAAAACCTGGATAGCATTGAGTCCTAGAAGCCAAAATTAACACACACACACAAGAAAAAACTCAGAGTGGGCAAGAGTGCTTAGAGATCAGAAAAAAAAATTACTGGAAAACATCCATTGGGATTAAATTATGGAGGTCATTAGTGCCTTAGCCACAGTTTTGGTGCAGAGCTAGAAAAAAACTATCATAATGGGGAAAGTTGAAGAGGTGAAAAAATGGACTAACCAAATAATGAAAGCTCTTTAGAAAATTCGGATTTGAAGAAATAAGAAAGATTGAAAGGAGTTGGTAGGAAAAGTGGGAGTCAAGAAAATGTGGTTGTTTTTAAGGTAGAAGAAACATGAACAAGTTTAACTGTAATTGGAAATAATTCAACTGAGGATATGTTGAATAAATAACAGAGTGGAGGTGATGAGGAGGAATGGATAATGTAAGGTCCCTGATAAGGCATGAAGGGATGAAATCTAAAACACAAGAGGTGACATTGACCTTAAATGATCAAAAAACTAGATCCTATGCTAAAATAGGAGGAAAAGAGAAGAACATGGTACAGATGGAACTGTACGAATTGGTAGCAGAAAGCTGAGGGAGTTCCCATCTGATCCCTTCTATTTTCTTCAGGAAGTAGGAGGTGAAGTCATCTGCTGAGACCGAGGAGGAGCTAAAAATATTTGAGGTCCGAATAGACTGTAGAATGTTTAGAACAATTTTTTTGAAAATAGGGAGAGAATTTACCAAGGTAACAAAGAACTGGACACTTAAAGGGCCCAGTGTATGGGCATGATTCTGCCCTGATGGGTGACTTTTTGTGACAGTGCCAGGTTGTTCAGTCATAGACAGAGAACAGAGATGCGTTCATTCAGAGTTGGGCTTTAATCACATAAATGGGGGGAAAATGCATAAGAGACAAAGGGACAGGTAGTTAAGACTATTGGTAAGAGTGTCATTCAAATAATGGGCTGTGGGATCTAAAGTAAATAATGATGGTGAGAGAATGAAAACAGATGAGAAAGGGGGAAGGAAGGAGAAATTTAAGCAGTCAGCACAGTGGAGTGACACTCCTCCAGATCGGAGGACCTTGTTAGTACACAGGATATGATTCAAGTCTGGAAGGGGGACCTGAGATTCTGTATTTCTGACAAGTTCTCAATTAATGCTGATATTACTGGGCTGAGGACCAGACTTTGAGTAGCAAGGTATTAGAAGCTCAAATAAGATCAAAAGTAGTTTTGAGTTTGAGAATGAGAGAGGGGAGAGAATAGAAGAAGTAGACAGAAGCAGTAGGGAAAGGGAAAAAAAATAGTGGATAGTGAGTCAGAAAAAGAGAGAAGCAGAAATTAAGGAAAGCTTGGACATTAGAATTTGAGAGAAGCAATGGATGCTCACTTCTGGGAGCTGACAAATGACCATATCACCAAAGATGCAATTTAGATCACTAGAGCTATAGTAGCTGAATGCTGAACAATGATGAATGGGTTTGTACAGAAGGACACTGTACAGCTTCTAAGAAGGTGTTCATCCCCTCATGTCTTTACAAAATATCCGCATTTATATGAGGTTACCTGTGTGACCCTGTGTCCTTACCACCCAAGAAATCTAACTAAAGGAGATGCCTTGTGGGTCCTGGTCAGGTAGGTTGTAGTTCAGCGTGGAAGAGACACCCGCACTCGTACTACGGAAGCAGAAAAGGTAGGGTTGTTTTTTAAGAATAACCTTATTGTAGTTGGAATTTTAAGATGAACTTCCAACACATCCTAGAGCCTCGAAAGATAGGGTACCCCAATCTGTAGAATGATTTTTTAAAAAATATGGAGGGCTTTGAGCTTGAAACCTATGTGGACTGGGGCACCTGGATGACTTAGTGCGTTAAGCATCTGACTCCTGATTTCAGCTCAGGTGAAACTCTTGCAGTTTCGAGAATGAGCCACCTGTGAGGCTCTGTGCTGGGGCAGAACCTGCTTAAGATTCTCTCTTTCCTCTCCCTCGGCCCATTCCCCCACTACCCTTTCTCTCTCTCTCTCTCTCTCTCTCTCTCTCTCTCTATATATATATATATATATATATGTATATATATACATTTACAGTATAATGTGTACATTTACAGTAAGATAGGGAAAAGGAAATTGTTAGAACTTCTAGAAAGAAGGAGCCTACTCTGACTTAAGGGAGACTCTTAAATCTAGATAGCTCAAACAGGATTACTTAAACTTAGGCTCAGGTAATACAGATAGGTCCACAAAGTCCATTTTCCCTTCCTATTCTCTGAACCATACTTGCCCAAGAAATTGCAACTTGCCTTCTAATTCCAAAGCAAGCAGCTAAAGATTTCCTGAAATGTTGAATGAAATCAGCCATCAAGACTTGTATTCAAACAACAAAATAATAAAAATGGTAAGTGAAAACATGTGTAACTCAAGGTGAATTGATCTAACTCAAGTTAAGGAGAAAAAAACAAACTTGAATTAGACAAACATAATTAATATCTTATTTTATTGCTCATTTGTGTGCTTAATGTTTGATTCTCTTTAAATCTTGTGCCATGTGACTCTTCCTTGGAAATTACTCTTACTTCCATCAATAAATATTTTGAAGGAATTCCAGATTTTAGAAGGGAAGCAATTGAACAGAAAAATGGACTACAATTATAACTTCAAAAACATACTTCAAAAATTAAGTTATCTGGACCACAAACAAGCCCCCTTACCTAGGCACAGGTAAGTATTAATTAAGTAAGAAAGTAAGAAATAAGTAAATATGTAAGTAATAAGTAATAGGATCCTAAGTTTTTGGCACAGTATTCAGAAAACAGCAAGTAGCATTGTGTAAACCACCGTTGCAAACTTGAAATCTATAATGAGATGACAATGGCACAAACATAAGAGGATTTATTTGCTATTTGACAATAGCTTCATTGCATCAACCCAAAAAAATAAGAAATATCATCTTTTCAACATCTGACTCATTGTCAGGTAAAGCATGAAAAGCCGGAGGGTTTTCTAATATTCTACAAGTCACATAACCTAGGCAAACACCATTCCATGGTTACTCTTGTATAAACTTGTACATTTGGGGACAGAAGGTCACTATTCAGTATAAATCAGAATTTATAATTTGAGAAGTAGAAAAATGTTTCTTATATTCTGCGAAGAATATCTACCACAGTTGGACCAAAGGAGCTGATCACCTAGATTTTTAAATATATGAAAAATCAGTTTCTCATAACTACTGAGTTCAATTTAGGAAGAAAAGCTTGTCCATATTATCAAAAGAGTTAGTTTTTTCTTGAATTGGAGAGGTCTTATAGACACCTTACATTCTCAGTGCTCTGTTACTCACTGTGTAATGGTATCACTCAATTCCAGAGTATTCCCTGAAATAAAGTTTCATTCAAAAGAAAATTATTTAAGGGGAGAAGTCTGGCCTAAAATGGCAAAGGTGCAGGTTTAGTGGGCTTGCAAATTTTGGACTTGAAGATATAGGAGGAAAACTTGCACTAGGGGGAAAAAACATAGAATGTTTTCTCCTTCTTACTCTCTCTCCATTTCACACATACTATTCAAAATAAAGAATGTGTTTTTGGCTTGGGTGGCACTTAGTTTTTAACCTCTTAATAAATTACCTGATGCCTTAGCTCATCATATACCCAAAATAGCAGTCACAAATTAAAATGCCCACAGGGGTTAGGCAGGTAAGGCAAAGGAGTGAAATCATCTCTGTCAAGTTTAAGAAAATGTGTAGCAGTGAGAACTTGGCAACCTGTAAAGTACTTGACCCACTGAAAGGTCTTAGTATTTACTTACCTCCACGCAGTTGTCTTGTACAGAAATGTAGGCTGAGTAATGCCAGATGTTATAAATTTTCAAGATAAACTATAAATCTGAATTTTTATGTGCTATCTCCTAGATTTTAAATTTGGCAATAATTCGAACATTGTTTAGAAGTGCATGGGGACTTCTAATTGAGATGGTTTAGTGAGTTCATAAATTACCACACCCTCTCTGCTCCAAATCCTCAGCCATGATTGGAAATGTATAAAAAGAAAAAAGCCCAATGACATTACCTACATACAGAATTGAGATAAAATCTCCACAGACCAGAAACAGCAGATGAGTAGCCAGAAGTAGGCATCCTGCCCAAAGCTACAGCTGCATTGAGACCACCACAAACATGGAGGAGGCTTAATAACAATTCACTTGATGATGGGGACTGTGATTTATTATGAATTGTTGGACCTGAGAAAGTAGAAGGAAAAAACAATACAATCTTAAGGCCAGAACTGATCCAAAGACCTCCTACCACTATATCAGCATTATCCCAACATTACCATGAATCAGGACCCCCAAATAAAACAACTCCAGAGATTTTATAAATGTTGTCTACCAAACCACCATAATACCTAATCATGCAAACTTTGTCATTAAACAACTCAATTATTTACTCAACAGCTATTTATTGAGTAGCACTACATGCCAGGCAGCATACAGGGTGCTGGAGAAAAATGAGTGAACAAAACAAAGGCCCTAATGTACTAAGGTTGAAGGGATTGGGGGGACAGAATGAGAATCAGATCACAAATAAACAAGAGAATGTATAGTACTTCAGAGGTTAAAAGTCCTAGGAAGAAAAAGTAAACTAAGGTAAGGAGGGAGAAGAGCACAGAAATGGAAGAAAGGATGCTATTTTATAGAGAATGCAGAGAAGACTTATCTGAGGGAACGAGACACATAGATATACGTTAAGGGACAAGAGTCCCAGGCAGATGGCTTTGAAGCAGGGACATGCACAACACATTCAAGGAACAACAAGGAAACAGGAATGGAGTAAACGAGAAGAGTAGTAAGAGCAAAGTCAGAATGTAACAAAAGACCAGATTACAAAGAGCCTTCTAGGCCATTTTAAAGTCTTCAGCTATTACTCCCTATGAAGTGAGAAGCCACCAAAGAATTTCGAACAGACAAGAGACAAGATGTGACTTATATATTGAAAAGATCACTGTGATAGCCTTGTTCAGGAAAGACTGTAATGAAATATGAAGAGCAAGGGAAGGGGCAAAGAAACTAGTTAGAAATCTATTCAAGTAGTCCAGGTTAGAGATGATGATGACTTAGACCAATGTGGAAGCAGTGAGGGTAGTTAAGAGGTGGCAAAAATGTGAATAGTGGGAGAGAGAGGAGGAGTGATGTTAGATCACATGGAGAGGGTGGAAGAAAGGGGAAAGCCAAAAATAACTCAAACTGTTGAGCCTCTGTAGCTGGAAGAAAAATATTACCATTTATTGAGACTGGAGACTATATGGAGAGGTCAGGTTTGAGGTTGAAGTTGGGTGAGAATCAGAGTTAGAAGTCTGGGACATGTAAAGTCTGTGATATATAGAAGATACCCAAGTTGAAATTTCAAGCTGGGAATTCCAAGGAAGAAGCCCAGGCTATGGATAAAAATTTAGGAGTTATCAGTGGAATCATGAAATTTAAATCCATGAGACTGGATGAGATGAGCAAGGAAGAGTATATAGACTTATCCATCAGTCCAAGGAGCATACTCCAACAATATAACTTAAGAAGAGTCTAACAAAGGTTCTATTTAAGTGGTGTAGCAGAGTTTAGGGTAAAGAATAATGGGTTAGATGCACTACTGCAATAGCAAGTACCTAAAGGGGTAAAAGGAGGTAGGAGTTCGTGGGAACATAGAGGTGGTGGCTAAATGGAAAGGGCCCTCTGACAAGAGCTATAAGTTTTAGTCAAGGGAAGCAACACAGTAGTTAAGACCCTAGAGGAATAAATAGCCCAACTTCACCCTCTTCCAATGACCACCAGGAAAGACAAGAACAAGGGAATCTGTTGATACAGTGTATTCAAATCACCTCTTGGGGCACAATCAAAGAGGAGAAGGAAGAAAGCAACTGTGGAGAGGCAAAAGATATTCAGCACAACAGACAACAGGACATAAGAATTGAGTCCCAAGGGATTACAATTTTAGAGCTCAAACAGATAAGGAGTACAGTAGACATAATTGTAAGATGGCTTCTATGATTTCTACTTCTTGGTGTTTCGTGACTTACAGAATCCCCACTCTTCAACTGTAGGCTAAGACCTGTGACTTCCTTCTAAGCAACAGAATATGACCATGGTGAGGGTATTTTGAGATGTAATTAAGGTCCCAAGTCAATTTGTTCTGGGTTAATCAAAAGCAAGATTATCCTAGTGGGCCTACTTAATCGGATGTAAAGTCCTAAAGTAAGGAAGACTGAGCTCTTCCTGAGGTCAGAGACTCTCTCTTGGGCCTTGATGAAGTAAACAGCTGTTTTGGAGAAGCCCATATGGCAAGAAATTGTAGTGGTCTGTAGGATTGGAGCATGGTCTTCAGCTGATAGCTAACAAAAAGCCATGACCCTCAATCACATAGCCAAGAAAGTAGCATCCCAAAACTAAATTGAAAATATTTCAGTTGGGGTGCCTGGGTGGCTCAGTCATTAATCATCTGCCTTTGGCTCAGGTCATGATTCTGGAGTCCTAGGATTGAGTCCTGCATTGGGCTCCCTGCTCAGCAGGAAGTCTGCTTCTCCCTCTCTCACTCCTCCTGCTTGTGTTCCCTCTCTGGTTATGTTTCTCTCTGTCAAATAAATAAATAAAATCTTAAAAAAAAAAGAAAATATTTCAGAAGAAAGTTATCACTTAATCAGATGCTTCTGGAAGTTCATGTAAGATGATAACAGAGAGCTGATCATTAGAATTTAACAATGTGGAGCTAACTAGTGGCTTTAGTAGCTAAATGAGAACAAAAGCCTGGATAAAATGGATCTAAGAGGGGTAATTGGGTGGCTCAGTTGATTAACTGACTCTTGATTTTGGCTCAGGTGATGATCTCAGGGTCATGAGATCGAGCCCCACATGGGGCTCCACACTCAGTGGGAAGTCTGCTTCTCTCCTTCTCCATTTGTTAGCATGTGTGCGCTCTCTCTCTCTCTCTCTCTCTCACTCTCTCTCTCTCTCTCTTCCTTTCTCCCCTCTCTCTCTCAAATAAATAAGTCTTTAAAAAAATAAAATATGGGTGCCTGGGTGTCTCAGTCAGTTAAGTGTCTGCCTTCAGCTCAGGTCATGATCTCAGGGTCCCAAGATTGAACCCCACATCTGGCTCCCTGCTCAGTTGAGAGCCTGCTTTTCCTTCTTCCTCTGCTCTCCCACAACTCATGCTCTCCATCTCTCTCTCTCTCTCACTTGCTCTATCTCAAATAAATAAATAAATAAATAAATAAATAAATAAATAAATAAATAAAATCTTTTATAAAAAATAAAAAATAATAAAACAAAACAAAAAATAAAATAAAATGGAACCAAGGGAGGATGAAGGAAAAGATGCTGGTAACCATAAATGAAATTTTCATTAAGTTTTGCTATCATGAGGAACAGGAAAACATGGTAGTTGCCAGAGATGAATGTGGGGTCAAGGGAGTGTGCTTTCACAGTAAAAGGCATTACATCACTTTGAATACTTATTAGAATTATCAAGGAGATATTAGAGAGGACAAAATTATTAATGTAGGGAAGAGAGGGAGAATTTGCCAGAATTAAGTCCTGAAGTAGGTAGGAGGGGCTAAGAATTAGTGCTAAAGTGGAATTAGACCAGAAGAGAAACAAAGACAGTTCATACATAAGAGAGAAGTCAGGTGATTCACATTCAGATACCAAAACTAAATAAAGACTGTAAGGACAGAAAAGCCAAGAACAATTTCACTCATAAACATCTATGCAAATATCCTTAATTAAATACTAGAAAATTAAATCAACCATGCATTTTTTAACATCTTTAAGGAGCTGTAATTCACATATCATAAAATCGACCCTTTTTAAGTGTATAATTCAGCGGTTTTTAGCACATTCACAAAGTTGTACAACCTTTCCAGAACATTTTCATCACTCCGATAAGAAATCCCATATCCATAAGTCGTCACTGCCAGTTTCCACTCCCTGCACCTAAAAGCCCCTGATTTAACTTTCTGTCTCTGAATTTTCCCATTCCAGACATTTAATATAAATGGAATCATATGATACTGATCTTTTGTGAATGTTTTCTCTCCTTTGGCAGTTTTCAAGTTTTATCCATACTATAGCACGAGTCAGTCTTTCATACCTTTTAATGGCTGAATCCTATTCCGTTGTATGGATATATACTACCTTTGGTTTGTTTTTGTTTTTGTTTTTGTTTAAGATTTCATTTATTTATATGACAGAGAGAAACACAGCCAGAGAGGGAACACAAGCAGGGAGAGTGAGAGAGGGAAAAGCAGGCTTCCCGCCGAGCAGGGAGCCCCATGTGGGACCCCGGGGTATCCGGGATCATGACCTGAGCTGAAGGCAGTCACTTAACCAACTGAGCCACCCAGGCACCCCTGGTATAATACCTTTGGTTTATCCAGTCATCAATTGATGAACATTTTGATTGCTTCCACATTGGGGATTTTATGAATCATGCTTGCTATTAATATTTGTGAACAATTTTTTGTGTGGGCCTGTGTTTTCAGTGTCTATATACTTAGGCGCAAAATTTCTGGATCATATGGATCATATGGTAACCCTTATGCATAACTTTCTGAGTAACTGACAAGCTCTTTTACAAAACAGCTGCACTATTTTGCTTTTCCACTAAAGACACACACACATGCTCACGTTTCTCTACATCCTTAACACTTGTTATGGCCTATTTTTTTAGTATAGCCATCTTAGTGGATGTGAAGAGGTATCTCACTATAGTTTTCATTTTAACTTTCCTGATGACTAATGATTTTGAGCATTTTTTTTCTTTTGTTTCTTGTGCTTTTGGTGTCATAGCTGAGAAACCACTGCCTATTCAAGGTCATTAGATTTATTTCTGTGTTTTACTAGCCATTTATGTATCTTCTTTAGAGAAATGTTTTTAAATCTTATGCCCAATATTAATCGGGTTATTTTTCTTTCTATTGTTGACTTGTCAGAATTCTTCATGTATTCTGAATCTGATCTCTTATCGGATACATGATTTGCAAATATTTTCTCCCATCCTGTAGTTATCTTATCACTTTCTTGCTAATGTCCTTTAAAACTCCAAAGTTTTTAAGTTGATGAAGTCCCTTTTTTTTGTTTCTTGTGCTTTTGGTGTCATAGCTGAGAAACCACTGCCTATTTGAGGTCATTAGATTTATTTCTGTGTTTCATTCTGTGATTTCTTAAACATTTTTTAGTTAATTTTTGTATCTGTTCCAAGGTAGGGTTTCAACGTCATTCTTTTACATGTAGAGATCACTTGTCACAGCACCACTTGTTGAAAAGACTATTCTTTCTTTATTGAGTTGCCTTGACACTGTTGCCAAAAATCAGTTGATCTTAGGGACACCTGAGTGGTACAGTTGGTTGTGTCTGACTCTTGGTTTGGGCTCAAGTAGTGATCTCAGGGTCATGATCTCAGGGTCTTGAGATCAAGCCTCACATCCTGCTCTGTGCTCAGCGAGGAGTCTGCTTAAGATTCCCTTTCCCTCTCCCTCTGCCTTCCCTCCCTGCATGCACTCGCGCGCTCTCTCTCTCTCTCTCTCTCTCTCTCTCTCAAATAAATAAATAGATCTAAGAAATAAAAATAAATAAAATTTAAAAAAATTAATTGATCATAAGTGGAAACATTTATTTCTAGATTCTCAAGTCTATTCCATTGATTTATGTATCTATCATTATGCCAGTACCACACTGCATTGATTACTATAACTTTGTAGTAAATTTTGAAATCAGGAAATGTGAATCCTTTAACTCTGTCATTTTTCAGGATTGGTTTGATGAAGTCTGGGACCTTTCCATTTATATATAATTTTAGGATTAGTTTGTCAACTTTTTTTATAAAGGCAACTAGAATTTTGATAGGGATTATATTGCATCTGTAGATCAGTTTGAAGAAAATTTTTATCTTAATAATAAGTTTTCCAATCCATGAGCAAGAGATACCTTTCTATTTATTTAGATCTTCCTTAATTTCTTTCAAAAACGTTTTATAGTTTTCAGTGTATTACTTTTTAAAACTTATTCTTAAATGTTTTCTTTTTGATGCTAGTATAAATAGAATCATTTTCTTAATTTCCTTCTTCATTGTTCATTGCTGGTTTACAGAAATAAAATTAACTTTTGTATCTTGATATCATACCCTCCAACTTGAATGAATTTATTAGTTCTCATAGTTGGTGTGTGTGTGTGTGTGTGTGTGTGTGTGTGTGTGTGTGTGTGTACATACTTATGTGTATGCATGTATGAATTCCCTAGGATTTCTTCTTATTTCCCCTAGGATTTCTATATACAATATCATATCATGTGTGAGTAGTTTTATCTCCTCCTTTCCAATCTAGATATCTTATATATCATTTTCTTGTCTAGTTGTCCCAGCTAGAACATCCAGTATGATACTGAATAGAAGTGAACCATGTATTTTTAAAAACTCATTTTGAAATATGACACCTTGGGAACTTAAATGCCATTCAATATAATAATATAATAATATAAATAATAATATAAAGTAATATACTGAATGAGAAATTTCAAATGATCGATTCAGTATATTATATAAAGAACACTTATATCATGGTTGCTATGTATCAGATAGTTTTAAGCACTTTACGAATATTACTTCCTTGAACCTTTACACATGAGAAAATTGAGCTAGGGTTAATGTGTCCAATGTAACACAACATTAAGTGACATAGTTGGAATTTAAGCCCAGGCAAGTCAGTCCAGAGTCCTAGGTCTTAACCAGTAGTATTCATCACATATACAGTTATTCACATGTATAGTTATTCATCAAGTAACCTAATGATGAAATCTGAGGCGCCTTCTTTTAAAAGTCAGGGAAAAAGACAAGAATGCCAGCTATCATTACTTTTGCTGAATATTTTAGTAGGTTCTAGTAAATGCAATCCAATAAAATTATTTAGCATAATAATTAGAAAGAAAGAGACCTGTCATGTATTTGTAGAGAATATGGCTGTCGACACATAAAATTCAATATCCTCTAAATCCAACCATTTCAATTTAAAAAGAGTCAGAAAGATTTATTTCTAAAAGGGTTACATACAAAAACTGATAACATATTCTTAAGTACCAGTAATAATCCATGGGATATAATAACAGAAGAAAACATTCCACTCAAAGCAAATACTAAAAGATACATAAGAATAGATCTAACAAAAGAAAAACAAGTAGGGAAATGAGCGTTAAAGAAAAGAATTGTAGACCAGTGTAACTATAGTGTAGGGTTTCTGCAGAGGGGTTCAGGAAAAGGAATTTGGCCAGATTAAAAAGGCTTGAATATATACTCCACAGAAGGCCTTTAATCAAGGAAGTGGCCAAAGTAATATAATAATTAGAGAGTCATTCTGACACCAGTTAATTGGAATCCATTGGCCTAAGCAGGCCAGAAAATGTGGTGCTGGCATTCACTTCGAACCACTTCCCCAGCGGAGATTTTTACAACTGGACCATTCTCGATAAAAAGCAACATACTGCCACTGGCTCAAATAAAAGAAAAACCAGTATTTTAGAACTATGTTTTTCTGTACAGTAAAACTGAAAAGCAGAAAACACGGCTATAGTGCTGCTTGCCAGATAAACCCGGTTTGGCCCTCATATTTTCAATATGAGGTCAAGTGACGGAATCTTGAGTCATCCAGTGGCCTGGTTGATGACCAGGTCTTCTATCTAATGAGTAATGTTGGCATTTAGGAAAAAGACTAAAAATAAAACTGTGATCATGGGCAGAGTTCATTTATTAAAAAAAAATGAGACTCCAGGCTAGTTTTATAAAATTGTAATGAGACAATGGTAATAAGAGACAGTAACTCTCAGGGTTAAAGCACAGAGTAAGATTTTCACATCAAGGTGGTGCCGGTGGCTCAGTCGGTTAAACATCTGACTCTTGATTTCAGCTCAGGTCCTGATCTCAGGGTCTTAATCTCAGGGGGTCCTGATCTCAGAGTTGAGAGATGAAGCCCCATGTCGGGCCCTGCTCTGAGTGTGGAGCCTGCTTAAATTTCTCTCTGCCCCTCTTACTACTCACACTCTCTCTCAAAACAAAACAAAACAAAGAAATTTCACATCAAACTCTGATATTAGTTTGAAACTATAGGGGGTCTCAGTCCCCAACTGATCAGGACCCTGAAATCAGGACTTGTTTTTAGTGCAACATAGTAACAAATATGGGTTCAGATTCTACCTGGCAACTAAGCTTTATGAAATTACCATTTATTGAGTTTTGATTTACAAACAAAAAATATTAGGCACCTTGATCTTGGAGTTCCTCAGCCATGAGACAAGCCCACTGCACACAGAACACCCCCCTGGGTCCCTCTGCATCCCCCCAGCAGGGGACTTCTGGAATCAGGACAACTGATGCAAACACGAGGCTTATGCTGTTTGCTGCGCTGGAATGACCCAGGAATGTCACATCTGCCAGCATCCACAAAGTAGTGGTAGGCTAATTTGTTAGCTTGCAACTGAGGTAAAATCCTAGACTCCTAACAGTTCTTGACGTACAATGAATGAAGAGAAAAGTCTTTTAACTAAGGGAAATGTTCATGTGAGGTGATCCTGGGGAACAGATGAAGATGATTAAGATAGAGATGTTCTGAAAAGGACCACAATCTACAGGTAATAGGTGGCTTCTGATAGTGTTTAGCATAAGTAAAACATGACAAAATGTGACTTTAATAAAATTAATGTGATGGTGGTATGCCAGCTGTCAGTGTAGAGCTGGAGCTAGACCCGAATAGACACAGCCACAGAAATTAACATTTACTGAGTACTAATCGTGATGAAGGTATTGTGATACAGATTGTATTTAATCCAGTTACAACTGAATAAGGTCATCATAAGATATTAACACTTAGATTGTACTTGTTATTTGAACAGCTTTAAACACATGGACTCAATAAACATGCCTCACACACAACCTTATAAGGTAGATGTCTACTTTTACCACCATTTTACAAATAAGGAAACCAAGACATCTGAAAGTTAAGTAAATTGCCCCAGGTCCCAATAAACCACAAACATGTTCTGTAAATCCTGTACAGGCAGGATTTGACCCTAGAAAGTCTTTTTTTTCCAGAGACTATGTTCTTAACCATATCCTATACATTCTTTTAGGTAAGTCATGTATAATTATTGTATATTTTTAAAAGCTGTGCAAAGTAGAGCAAAATAAACCAAAACAATAAGGCCAGCCAACAGTACTCAGCTTAATACTAGAAAATGGAAGCCATGTACTCAACTATATAAATTCAATTCATACTTTTTAGGTTCTTTTAAACTAATCCTTTATTTGATTGATTCTTTATGTATGCAATGTGATTACTATAGTAACACAAGCTAGTATTTTTATCATGTCACATAATTATAATTCATTTTTGTGTTGAGAACTGTTAAGGACTAGTCTCTTAGCAACTTTGAAGTTTACTGTACAGTATTGTTAACCATGATCACTGGGCTGTGCATTAGATCTCCAGAACTTATTTATCTGCTAGTTGCAAGTTTGCCCTTTAAACAACATCTCCCTGATTCCACCACCCCATGTTGTCATAAATGACAGAATTTTCTTCTTTTTCATGGCTGAATAATATTACAATATACACACAACTTGTTCTGATTTAAAGGGTTTCCTTTGAAAATTGTTACAGACAGGAGCTAACCCACACTTAAATGGGACCTGCAGTCATTACTCTGCTGCCCAAAATAGGCAAATGAGGTAAGCAATGTCTCACAGGATGACATCACCTAACTTGAGACTCTTTAACTAAGAGTGAAAAGAATCCAGTCCAAAACTCTGGGTCAACAACAAGGGAAACCAGGGTCTCCCTCTCCTTCTGTCTTTCTCCCTTTGGTATCTACACCTCTCTCTGACCACTGCTATCTTTCTCACAATCAGATTTTCTCCATGAAGCTGAAACTATATATTAGCACCTCCAGGCTCACATATTACTATCTTCACCACCAAAAAGAGAAAAAAAATCCATTTCAGTTCAAATTTAGAAGGGAAGGGGTGGGGGGACGAGTGAGCTTGGTAATGGGTATTAAGGAGGGCATGGATTGTGTGGAGCACTGGGTATTATACACAAACAATGAATCATGGAACAGTACATCAAAAACTAATGATGTACTGTAGGTGACTAACATAACATAATAAAAATAATAAATAAATAAATAGAAGAAAATGGTATTAAGAAAAAATATTAATGTAATGCATCTAAATAATCTCTTCATTGATTTATAATTTTAAACAATTAAAAGTAAAAAACAAAACAGAACAAAATGATAAACAACAACAAGAAGGTACTCAGGAAAGTGCTCTGTCTGGCCTGGCCAGAGTCATTCCCTAATTATGACTGATCTTTGTGAGCAAGAGGTTTATAGACTAGAATAACCCAGGTTGCTTACCCATCTCTGGATGGGAACAGGGTTGGGAATGTATAAAGAGCAAGTCAAGAGGAGCGCCTGGGTGGCTCAGCTGGTTAAGTGACTGCCTTCGGCTCAGGTCATGATCCCAGAGACCCGGGATCGAGCCCCACATCGGGCTCCCTGCTCGGCAGGAAGCCTGCTTCTCCTGCTCTCACTCCCCTCTCTCGCTTGTGTTCCCTCTCTCGCTGTGTTTCTCTCTGTCAAATAAATAAAATCTTAAAAAAAAAAAAGAGCAAGTCAAGAAAAAAATGATTGCTCTTTCCTCCCACAACCATGTGATTGTAGCTGAAGACCCTACTCTCCAAAAGAAGTAGGTGGAGAAGGTAGACAGTGATCTCAGGCAACCAGAGGTAATAGCTCTTCACCACATGTGGATAGGCACTCTTTCTATTTGACTTTGGCATCCTTTCCATTTGAAACAACTTTGGAATTTAGTACATAATTCAATTCAGCACAAGGCTGAGTTTCATTGCTTTATTCATGAATATCTTGATTTCCCTAATGAGACAACAATCTCCTTCGAAAAGGAGAAGGAGACTGAGCCTATACTGAGAATTTCCGTACACTTAGTAAATTCCTGCTGAAATAATGTCCAGCCAAGTTTTATTGTCACACTACAAATACAAAACCCTTTCTTTGGTTTATGGCAGTGGTAGTTTTAGAAAGATTGGTTGTTTGAAAGATTTCAAATGTCCTCTTTAATGGACAGCTGACACAAAGTTTTGCTCCCAAAGAGATGGTCCACACATTAGTTCATCTTCATAGCAGTAACAGCTCACTGTCACTAACATCTCAATGTAACCAAATTAAATTTAGCCCACTGATTTGACTCTGTGATGGTACTTAACACATTCCAGGTTTTTTAATGTTTATAGTATACTCTTAAAACACTCTTAACATGCCCAGTTTTTAAACTTAAAATAGTATCTACTATTTTTTAAGCTTTTGGTTTGGTGTTTTTATATATCTTAGTTGATTTGACAAAGTTAGCATTTACACATACACACACATGTGCACACACACACACACACAGTTACGATGATCGAAGAAGCTGAGGTCTAGAGAGATTAAGAGATGTACCCAAACTCAGGATCCTTGTATGTTTTGTAACTAGAGTTCCCATCCAATCTGTCTGACTTGCAAGCCTGCCTTAGGGCACTATATGGCCAGAAAAAAAAATCACATCCTACTTACATTCCCATCTATTGCACAGATAATGTTTACCTTGAAAAAATTAGTGTACATTCAGTCCAAGCAAAAATGTTCACCTCCTAACATAGTGACACTTTTCTCTCCACATATCTAGTGTGGAATTTCCAAACATTCATAATCATTTCATGTTAAGCTACTTGTTTAGAGAAGTCCTCATCTTGAACACTTTGGACTGTCAAGAACAAGGACAAATTTGTGTTCTCATGGTACAAAGATGATTTTCTAAAATTATCTTCAGAAACAAAATCATCACAAAGGTTTTGGATTATAAGGGAAAAACTCTTTTTTCTAAATTTTGTTTGTTTTCTCTTACCAAAGATATTTTCCTCACATAGTCTAAAAAAACCTCATTCGGGGCAGAAATCAAACAAAGCCAGCTTCAGTCAGGAAAAAAAAAAGGAGAAAAAAAAAGATGTAAGCAATAGGCAACTGCTAGCTAACGGCCTTAGCACATCACTTATGTGTCAACACCTCTTCTTCTGGTAGCCATCTTGGTACAGACACCAAGAAAGGAAAAAGAAAAAAAAAAAAAACTTAACTGAGGCATGTGAGTCCAGCAGGGACTGAAGAGAATGGCCAAACAGTGTCAGTAAGCGGGATAACTGTGGGTAAGAAGGGGGCCATGCGGTAAACATGAAACTCTTTCTATTTCACCACAATAGCTACAGAATTATGTGGGATAAAACACATTGGTTACTAAAAAGGAAAATGCTTCTCTTTCCTTAATTATAGAATAAGCTGAGAAAAAAATAATCTGAAACCAAAAAGATTATACCACAGAGAGAAAGAATTCCCTAAATTTTTCTCTAAAACTAAAGGAACCCAAGGAGTTTAAACAATGCATGTTTTGGTTCTTGGGTGTGTTTTTTCCACATTTTTCTGAAAGAAGTTAGAATGCACCAGATGATGTCACTAACATACCTTGCGAGGAGATGAGGGGAAAAGGGAAGTAAATTTAAATTGACATTCTCTTACCTTTACTAGCTGGCTGAAAAAAGTATTCCTCCTAATAAATTGAAGAGATTCACAGCCTAACTGAAATGGAAGGAAAACCCAGTGGTAGCTTAGAGAAATGTACAAATAATAATATATATGTGATAATTTGATATTGAATCCTTATACATATTTATCTGACTATTCGAGCCCAAAGACTAAAATATTGTTTTATGCTAGGTATAAACATATATATTATAATAACTTTATTTTTTAAGAGTTATTTATTTGAGAGCGAGAAAGAGAGAAGGGGGGGTAAGTGGAGAGGCTGAACATGTGTCCAGGCTCAACACGGAGCCCAACTCAGGGTTCAATCCCATGACCCATGAGATTATGACTAAGCCAAAACCAAGTCAGAGACTCAGCCAATGTGAGCCACCCAGGCACCCATGTCTAATAGCTTAAAAAATAGCGTTATTTTTTTTAGAGAGAATTTGTTTTACGTGGTTTTGAATTTAGAATGTTTTGTAAGCCATTCCTTATAAAAATATTTTATTTTATTTTGAGACAGAAAGAGCAGGGTGGGGGAAGTAGGTAGAGGCAGAGGGAGGGGGAGAGAGAGAATCTCAAGCAGAATCCACATGGAGCACAAAGCGCCCATGTGGGCTTGATCTCATGACCTTGAGATCATGACCTGAGCCAAAATCAAGAGTCAGAAGTTTAACTGACTTAGCCACCCAGGCAACCCTGTAAGCCATCCTTTAAAACAAAACTTTCCAAAACTGAACCAGAAATAAATAATAAAAAAAAGCTCATAACCAGCAAGGAAATTGAAGCCATAATCAAAACTCTCCCAACAAACAAGAGCTCTGGGCCTGATGACTTCCCACGGAAATTCTACAAAACACTTAGAAGCATTAATGCCTATTCTCCTGAAACTGTTCAAAAAAAAAAA
>PITA01017274.1:0-22335 GCA_004023965.1 Spilogale gracilis | reverse complement strand
ATTCACATTGACCAAGTGGGATTTACTCCTGAGCTGCAAGTTTGGTTCAACATCCACAAATCAATCAATGTCATACACTACATTAATCAAAGAAAGGATAAGAACCACATGATACTCTCTATAGAGGGAGAAAAGGCATTTGACAAAGTACAGCATCCTTTCTTGATCAAAACTCTTCACAGGGTAGGGATAAAGGGTACATAACATCAAAGCTATCTATGAAAAACCCACAGCCAATGTCATTGTCATTGGGGGAAAACTGGGAGCTTTTCCTCTAAGATCAGGAACATGGCAGGGATGACCACTATCACCATTGCTATGCTACATAGTACTGGAAGCCCTAGCCTCAACAATCAGACAACAAAAAATAAAAGGCTTCCAAATCAGCAAAGAAGTCAATCTCTCATTCTTTGCAGATGATATGATACTTTATGTGGAAAACCTGAAAGACTCCACCCCAAAACTGCTAGAACTCATATAGGAATTCAGTAAAGTGACAGAATATAAAATCAGTGCACAGAAATCAGTTGCATTTCTATACACCAACAACAAGACAGAGGAAAGAGATATTAAGGAGTCCATCTATTTACAATTGCACCCAAAACTGTACGATACCTAGGAATAAATCTAACTAAAGAGACAAAGAATCTGTACTCAGAAAACTATAGAATACTTATGAAAGAAATTGAAGAAGTCACAAAGAAATGGAAAGATGTTCCATGCTCATGGACTGGAAGAACAAATATTGGGAAAATGTCTATGCTACCTAGAGCGAGCTACACATTTAAAGCAATCCCTATCAAAATACCACCAACTTTTTTCAAAGAAATGAAACAAATAATTCTAAAATTTATATGGAACCAGAAAAGACCCTGAATAAGGAGGAGAATGTTGAAAAAAAAAAAAAGAAAGTTGGTGGCATCACAATTCCAGACGTCAAGCTCTATCACAAAGCTGTAATCATCAAGACAGTATGGTACTGGCACAAAAACAGACACATAGATGAAAGGAACAGAATAGACAGCCCAGAAATGGGCCGTCAACTTTATGGTCAACTAATATTCAACAAAGGAAGAAAGAATGTCCAGTGGAAAAAAAGCAGTCTCGTCAACAAATGGTGTTGGGAGAATTGGACAGCCACATGCAGAAGGATGAAACTAGACAATTTCCTTACACCACAACACACAAAAATAGACTCAAAATGGATGAAAGACCTCAGTGTGAGACAGGGATCCATCAAAATCCAAGAGGATAGCACAGACAGCAACCTCTTCAACCTCAGCTGCAGAAACCTCTTCCTAGAAACATCACCAAAGGCAAGGGAAGCAAGGGGGGAAAATGCACTATTGAGACTTCATCAAGATCAAAAGTTTTTGCACAGCAAGGGAAACAGTCAACAAAACTGAAAGACAGCTGAGAGAATGAGAGAAGATATTTGCAAATGACCACCTCACGCTATTATCCAAAATCTATAAAGAACTTACCAAACTCAACACCCAAAGAACAAATAACCCAATCAAGAAATGGGCAGAGACATGAACAGACATTTCTGCAAAGAAGACATCCAAATGACCGACAGACACATGAAAGAGTGCTTAACATCACTCAGCATCAGGGAAATACAAATCAAAACCACAATGAGCTACCACCTCACAACAGTCAGAATGGGTAAAATTAACAAGTCAGTTAGGAAACTTGTTGGCCAGATATTGGTGAGGATGTGGAGAAGGGGGAACCTTCCTACACTGTTGGTGGGAATGCAAGCTGGTGCAGTTAGTCTGGAAAACAATATGGAGATTCCTCAAAGAGTTGAAAATAGAGCTATTCTACCACCTAGCAATTGCACTACTGGTTATTTACCCCAAAGACACAAATGCAGTGATCTAAAGGGGCACACACACACCAATGTTTATAGCAACAATGTCCACAGTAGCTAAACTATGGAAAGAGCCTAGATGTCAATTGGCAGATGAATGGATAAAGAAGATGTGGTGTGTATACATACATGTATATAATGGAATATTACACAGCCATCAAAAATGAAATCTTGCCATTTGCAATGACATGGGTGGACCTAGAGGGTATTATACTAAGCAAAATAAGTCAATCAGAGAAAGACAATTATATTATCTCACTGAATTTGAGAAACAAGGGATTTGAGAAACAAGGCAGAGGATGATGGAGGAAGCGAGGAAAACTGAAATGGGATGAAACCAGAAAGGAGACAAACCATAAGAGACTCTTAATCTCGGGAAACAAATTGAGGATTGTTGGAAGGGAGGGGGATGAGAGGGGTAGGGTGGCTGGGTGATGGACTTTGGGGAAGGTATGTGCTATGGTGAGCACTGTGAATTGTATAAGACTGACAAATAATAGACCTATACCCCTGAAACAAATAATACATTACATGTTAATTCTAAAAAGTACCCCAAAAAATAAAAATAAATTAAAATAAGACAAAACTTTCACATATCCACACAATAACATGTTTGGAAATGCAATGAAAGAAAATCACATTTATAATAGCAACAGTAAAAGAAAAAGTTTGAAGAAATAAATATAAATAAAATTTTCAAGTTCCACATGAAGGGAATTTTTTAAACACTGACAAAGAAATCTAAAGAGGACTTGGACAGTTGGAAAGACCTATCACATTCTCAGATAGGAGCACACAGTGTAATAAGAATATCAATTTTCAATAAATAAATAAAATCTTTAAAAAAGAATATCAATTTTATCTAGTATAATTTAAAAATTAACATACTCATTAAAATAGCTGTAGGATTTTTTATAATTGGAGAAGCTAATCCTAAAGTTAATATATAAAATAAACATGAAATAACTGGAAAAAAAAGACACAGTGGAGGAAATAGGCTGATTAGATATTTAAAAGATACTATAAAGCTGTAATAATTAAAACAATCTGGATCTGCACATGACTATGCTGCACCATGAAAAGTCTAGAATTAGGGTCAAATATATATCAGAATTTGTATGTAATAAAAGCAGCATTACAAATGGTGGGGAAAGATGGATTAATAAGTGATGTTGGAAAAATGGATAGTCATCTAGAAAACAAGTTTATTCTATCTGTAGTACCAGTATACAAATAAATTTCAGATGACTTAGAAGAAATTACAGTGCATTTTTTAGAAATACAACCTTAGAGTGTGGGAGACTTTCTAAGTATGACTCAAAAGCTCAAAGTATAATTGAACAAATAAATACTACTCTAAGAAAGTAAAAATTTCTGCATAGCAAAAACTATTATAAACAAAATGAAAAGACAAATGATAGACTTGGAAAATATATTTCAACAACTATCACAAAGGGCTATATTAAGGGCACACACAAATCAAATAGCAAAACCAGCTACCCAAAAGAAAAAAAAAAAAAAAACAACAGTAGAAAATAATACGAATTGACAGCTCATAGAAAAGGAAATAAAAAATGAGAGAAATGCAAATAAACTTCACATTGAAGTATTTTTTACCAATCAGATAGGCAAAGACCCAAATGATTTATTGCATACTCTGCTGGCAAGCATATTGAGAACACACACTCTCATGCATGTTCTGTGAGTATTGATAAAACCTCCTTGAAGTATAATATAACAATGTCTATCAAGGCTACAAGTATGCATATTCTTCAGCTTAGCAAAGATGGTCCTGCAGACTTCCTTATGCATATGTGTGAAATATGAAGGCATAAGATTGTACACTATGGCTTTTTTAAAAAGATTTTTTATTTATTCATTTGACAGAGAGAGAGAGAGCACAAGCAGGAGGAGCAGCAGGCAGAGGGAGAGGGAGAAGCTGGCTCCCTGCTGAGCAAGGAGCCCGACATGGGGCTGGATCCCAGGACTCTGGGATCATGACATGATCCGAAAGCAGACACTTAACTGAGTGAACCACTCAGGAATCCCTGTAGCTTTTTTTTAAATAACAAACCGTTGGACAGCTTAATATCCTGCTCTAGGGACTGGCAAAATCAACGTTGGTACACCCATTTTACTCTGCTAACTTCATAAAACTCCAAACAACAAAGAAATAAGCAAAATGCAAGCACATTTTTATGATGATTCAAAATCCCAGTTTCCAGGACATCCAATTCATGCTGCCATTTCCTTGAAAAAGTGACCCTGTCTGTGTGAGAAATGACTCATTCATCCTAAGTGTAATTCTTGGGAATGAGGGAAAGGAGGAAGAATGAGTTATGGAGCAGAATATGAAACTGGATGAAGAGGAAAAGAAGACAATGACAACTTGTTGTTTCCCAGGCAACCTGGTACTACTCCTCTATTCTCCTTCTCCTGGCCCTTTCAAAGCCACGTCACTGGAACCACATAGCCTAAGTTCAAATCCTGGCTCCACTACTTTCAAGTTTTATGACCTTGTCCTTAATCTCTTGCTGCCTCAGTTTCCTTATGATTGGGAGGAGTAGATGAGCTAACATATTCCTAGCACTCAAGGCAGCTACAAAGTTCTTCAGACGGATTTACATTACTTTGATTCATAATGCTTTTGTGTGGCTACCACAGCTAGACCCTGACAAAGCCAACACACAGACTTAACTACCTAGAGTAATCACATTTAAGATTAAATATAAATGGCCTTCACTCATTCAACAATTTTTCATTGAGCACTTACATGTAAGGCTCAGAGCTAAACTCTAGGGGAATGAAATTATATAAAATAATATAAAACATAGAAGAAAAATAAGATGAGCTGACATGTCACCTACATGTGTAAGATGACACTTGTTTTATTATAAGAATAACTGATGATAGCTTTCACTCAGTTAAATTCAGTGAAACACAAGTGTTCTGCTTCCAGTAAATTGTTCATCTCTTGATTATCTAGAAATCTTCATAAAGTTTCAGAACAGAACACGAGACTAATGATATAGACCAATTAAATGAGGATTTAAACTTACTCTCATGGTCAAGAATCAGACCTTTGGAACCAAGATTGACTCAGGCTTGAAACTGGTTCTGCAACTTTCCATGTGCAACCTTGGGCAAGATACTTTCTGTCCATTAATTCTTCACATTAACAGGAGTAACTCTAGCTACCTACTTCAAGTGTAGCTTTGAGGATTCAGTGTAGAGCATTCACCTAGTACTTAGCACATAATAAATGCTTAATAAATATTCACTAGAGTCATCACTTTTATCTCTCTGACTTTAAATAAACAGCACTTACTTTTCTATCTACATTACATCTTCTCTGCTTGACTTGTCTCAGTTTAGCCCTGAGAAAAAGAGACAAAAGAGAATTTGTTCTTGCTTGAGTATTCAATATTTTAAATGTATATTCAAAAACCAGCGACTGGCTGATATTTCTCATAGCGGGAATGTAAACCAACTCCCCTCCTGGGATCACATTTGTTTAGGTGATTTCTAGATTTCCTATTTAGGCAAGCCTTCATCTACTAGACATACTTCTTCTAATCCTGCTCTAAGTGATGGAGCTATAAAGACTCCCCTCCTAGCCCCACACAAATCATGTATTTGCAGGGTGAGAACCCAGATAGAGACTTCACTTGTAAAAGACACCTGTGAACCACTTCTTGCCTCATCACCCAACTGCAGCATAAAAAATTTTCAGCTACACACCATCTCCCTTATAATTACATTCTAAGCCAAAAGTTTTGTTAAGTTATTTATGCTTATAGGTATTTAGTTTATCATGTTATAGTATCAGTATAAAAGCAACTTAAAATTATTTGAAGATTGAAATGGAAAAAAAGTTGAGGAGTTGCTGGGATAATTACTAAAGTGCATCTTAGGAATTTTAATGTCACATGTTCCAACAGGAAAAAAAGCATGTTTGAGATCCAAAAAGATTAACTGAGACTTGAACTCTGAAGCAGGTATTTTTAGGAATCTGGTAATGTTTTAATGTCAGTTAGCTTAAGAAACAAAGTGTTTGTTTCTTGTTTCTTGTAGTTGCTAGGCAACATATTGGGTTTGATTTGGTTTCCAGTCATTTTAAATAACAGTGCCATGATTATAATAATAATAAGACAGTATCACCTCTTTTTCAATTTAATATCGAAATACTTAAGAACAATCAGCTTTGGTGAAGTCATTATTACTTAACACGGGTTTTTTTTTTTCATTGTTTTCCATATCCTTATTCCAGAAGCTTGGGACCACATAGAGTACTCTTAAAAGAACAACTTAGGTTCCAATTATGCATTAAGCTATATTTCTATTGTAGACTGCAAATTCATGTAAAATTCAAGATACTGAATTTTGTAACCTTCCTATAAATTTCTATATACTCTAATCATTAAATTACTGGAACATCAAATATTCTCTTTTAAGAAGGCAAAGGAGCAGTATTTCAATAGTTGAAAAGTTGCTATTGAGCAAGATAAACTTCAGGCATTTAAAAACAAACCTACCTATATAAAAACCTAATACTCCAACAAGCTGCAAAGATTAATTGTCACTATTACTGCCACTATGCATTTTGGTGAGGTTTTTTGTTTTTTGGTTGTTTTTTTTTTAAAGATTTTATTTATTTATTTGACAGAGAGAAGCATAGCCAGAGAGGGAACACAAGCAGAGGGAGTGAGAGAGGGAGAAGCAGGCCTCCTGCTGAGCAGGGAGCCCGATGTGGGGCTCGATCCCGGGTCTCCAGGATCATGACCTGAGCCAAAGGCAGTCGCTTAACCAACTGAGCCACCCAGGCACCCCCATTTTGGTGAGGTTTTAAGATCGATGATGTTTTTTGTTTTCCTATAAAGTTAATATACTTTTTAATTATTTTTAAAAATCAGACACTATAAAGTAGTATGAAATGAAAAGTACCATCCATCTTTTTACTCCTCCTCAAGTTCAATCATCAGTACTAACATTTTATGACTATGTTTTTAAATTCTTCTTGGAAACCAGCATTTTAGATCTTGACACCCAACTCATGCACTGTTAGAGCTGGAGTGTGGCCTTTGCTACCACCCAACCAAGAGTTTAAAAAAGGAAAAGGAAAAAGCAATTTGCCAGCAAGAAAAACATCTCTGGACCCAAACCTTTTGCTTCTGGTTCATCTCAGAAAGCACCACTTTATCCCCCTTCCATTTCTGGACAACATGCACAGGCAGGCCAAGGACCCAGCTAACTTATTCTATTGGATGGGAATTTCTGGGTGTGTGTTTTTAAAAGATTAATGTTCCTAAAGTAGTTTCCCAGTACTTAGCTCCATCTAAGTTTAAAGTAGCAAACAATCTCTCTCCCTCCCTTCCTTTCCCCTCCTTTCCCTCCTGGTTCTCATTCTCCCTCTCCCTCCCCCCATCCCCCAGCTCTGCTATTTCTCTAGTTCTATTCACTTCCTTTTTTTTTTTTTTTTTGCATTATTTATTTCATTTATATTTCACAAAGAAGTCTGGAGGACTTGAATAATCCAGGCCCCTCAGAGCTAGAGTGGATAAATCCTCTAGAGGGACATGTACAAGTTCAAGCTGTGCAAAACTCTTAACAGCCCCTGCTACACACACATGGCTTTTGCTCTAGGTCCTGTCCTCCAGGTTCAGTTTTCTGGGTAGTCTAAATAATTTCCATCTTCCAGCCCTAGGACAACCTACTGTTCTCAGACCCATTTTTGGAATCTGGAAGATTTTTTCCTTCCTGTTTAGGTCTGGCTTTTTCTATAATGAGAATTCTGTATTCTGTGTGTGTGTGTGTGTGTGTGTGTGTGTGTGTGTGTCTCCCTCTCTCTCTTACACACACACACACACACACACAATTTGGAACCTCTACCATAAGCTGTTTTTCTAAACCGTTCCCCAACAACCATACTGTGAATTAAAACTGTCCTGGGCATTTGGCTTACTGCTTGTCATCAACACATTTCAGGATGCTTGTCCAGCTCACGCACTTTGCTCTGAACCTGCCTCTGTGCAGTCCCAGCAGTTTATCCCACATGACTTCACTCCTCCTTGGCCAACAGCTGATTGAATCACTGGTGGACATCTGACCTCTGTGCCGGGTCCCATCAGACCCCCTCACTTGAGAACTTGAACTAAGAGTCCCAGAAACTGGGAGTCAGCTAAAAAGGTACTACTACGTCAGGACCCAGGGTGGCCATTTAGATGTGCTTATACTGATGAGAAGGAAGGAACTTGAATTCAGAGAGAAGAAAGTGAAATAACAGGCATTCAGAAACAGGCAGGAACATGAGACCACAAGACAAGAGAAAGCAAAAACAAGACCAAGAATATAAGACAACAAATCTTAATTACTGACAACTTCCCATATCTTCACAAAGCAACAGATATATTTTCTGACCCAGAATCCTTCCCAGAATTCTTGGAATAAACTCAACTTGCTTTAAGTGAACTTAACTGGGCCTCTGTGTCTCATAACCAAAAAATATCCCTGATTATGAGTTCCTTTACTCTCTTTCGTTTTTTGTTTTGTTTTGTTTTGTTTTTTGTTTGTTTGTTTTTTTCCCCTTATCTTCCCTGGTTTTCTCTGACCCAAAGGATAATGCTATCTGGTTATTCTCTCTTAATCTCTGAATTAGGCCCAGAAATTGCATGGCAGACAATCAATAACTGTTGATAGACTTTCAGAGCATCCAAACAGAAATGATAGGATCAACTGTACAATACAATCTAAGCTTCCATTTCTTTGTGTGGAATTTGAGGCATATCAGCAGGTACTTTAAATCTCTTTCTTATTTTCTTTGTCCTGAATGAAATACTTAAGTTAAATTCTGTTCCTAGGACTACCTGACATCTGAGAGGTAATCTAAGAAATAACTCTAGAACACAAAATCAAAGATTTAACAATCGGATGGAGGAGTAGATTCAGGGGGGAAAAAACTATTTGGTGTGATAGAATAATGGACAATCTCAGTGTTAAGAGAGGGTTTTTAAAAACAGAGGTCACTTCAGTATACCTGAGGTAAGATGTTGGAAAAGAGAAAGCTTAAAAATATATATAAGTATGCAGAATTTTAACTACTTATTCACCCTGAAACAGCAGGTTATGGACACCTTATTTAATCAGGACTTGTACTGCATGTTAGAGCCAAAAACTGCATGGATAAAATAAAGCCAGAAACTGAAATCTGTCAAATAAAGACTATAACTTCCCTTTCTTTCTTTCTTTCTTTCTTTCTTTCTTTCTTTCTTTCTTTCTTTTCACCTGTAATGTTACTTTTTTTCTAGGTACATAAGTACTGCTAGGATGACCTAAATGTGTTACACAAATATATAATTCATTATTGTTATTACTATTATATTTCATATAAATGAACTCAATCAACATTTTTGAGACACTCATAGGACATCGGCAATATAAGGAATTAGTCACCAACTATTCTTACCGCAACCATTCAAGGTGAGAGTTACTGGTCTCTTTTATAGATGAGGAAATAGGAGTCTGAGAACTATATAAAATAATGCTACCCAAGAACACATGGATAACATGCTAGAGTCTATGTTGTAACCCCAGTTTATCGGCTCCCAAATTAACTCTCTACTACACCAAGTCCACATATTTCCATATACATGTGACCCTTGGACAACAGAAGTTTGCTCTGTAGAGATCTACTTATAAGTAAATTTTTTCCAATACATAGAATAATGTAAATGTATTCTCTCTGTTTTTCTCAATAACATTTTCTTTTCTCTATCTTACTTTATTGTAAGAATATAGTATATAATTGACTACTTATGTTATCAGTAAGGCTTCTGGTCAACAGTAGGCTATCAGTAGTTAAGTTTGGAGGGAGTCAAAAGTTACAATATAGACTTCCAACTACAAGGGGGGGCAACACCCCAAATCCCTGCATTTTTCAAGGGTCAATTATGTTTTGTTTTTGAATATAATATACAGGCTTAAGAAGCTCCATCTCCCATTGGAGTGTTCAAAACTTGGACAAGAAATGACAAAAGCAAGAAGTCTTCATTGCTCCTGGAGCCAAAGAAACAAGTTGTAACCCAGCAATAAGAATCAAGCAATGAATGAGTTCTGTGCTCTAGATGAAATTTCCTCTAGATGAAAAAGTAAGTTTCTAACTCAGACTATAGAGTACATTAGGGTCCATGTTCATCATCACTGAGCCACACCACTCTTAATCTATGTAAATTGTAAATCTCTTCTTCAGTGTGATTCCAGTCATTCCCAATCCATTGTTTTGTCAATATAAAGTTTTCAGTTTAAAAGAATGAACTCTGGGACGCATGGGTGGCCTAGTCAGTGAAGTGTCTGTCTTCAGCTCAGATCATATTCCCATTGTCCTGGGATTAAGTCCCACTTTGGGCTCCTTGCTCATAGGAGAGCCTGCTTCTCCCTCTGCCTGCGGCCCCCTCTGCTTGTGCTCTCTCTCTCTGTATCTCTCAAAAATAAGTAAAATCTTAAAAAAAAAAAAAAAAGGAGAATAAACACATTCTTGGTGTTGCTATCAGTCAGATCTGGATCTAAGTTGGCTCTATTTGTAGACTGATGTGGTTGCCATTCTCTGCCTTTACTACTCAGAACTTGCCCCTCATTCATGACCACAGGACCTGAATACAAACAAGTGGCAAGAAGTCCTTGCCTTTAAAGAATCTTTAAAATTATTCTAGCCCTGTTTCTGGTCCTTTCTCATTGTCATTGGCGACTATAACTCATTTTTAATTCATGCCTGTTTAAACCTTTGTAGATTCATTGGGGGGAGGGGAGTGGTATGGGGGGAAGACATAGGTAGGTAGATAGATAATAAATAGATAGATAACATATCTCGGTTTTGGACTCTCTTCTGAGCTTTGGCAATCAACTTTTGGCTATCAGACTTGAGTTAGTAGTTAAGTTTCAGTTCCATGAACTCTTCTAGTTTTGTTATAAATCACTAATTTTGTGTGTTTGGGTTGGCTTGATTTCTGTTTTCATTACTTTCTGTTCACATATGACCCACCCACTCTCTCATTTAGACAGCAGTTTAAGCAGTTTAGAATAATAAACAACAAAAGTGTTGAATTTTGTAACTTTTTTGTTTCTAGGACCTGGGCTTTATAACTTCAAAAGTAGCTAAATAAAGAGCTTCAGGCATAAATATAGGCTATAAATAGTATCCTTGTGAGATCATACTATCAACTAGAGGCAATGTTTATGGCTCACTTTGGAAATCAGATCTGAGAAAGATAATAACTCAGAGAACCAAAGACAAGAATGTGGATTCTCTACGGGCGTCTCATGCTCTGACATTACCGACAGACCAAATCCAGGACTGGGGGCAGAGGAGTGAGGGAGATAGAGAAAGAGAGGCTCTTGGAGTTCCCTTTCTCCCAGGTTACATGGAGACTCTGAGATCCAGGGCTCAGTAAGGCACAGGGCCAGTGGAGTGGTATTGGCCACAGGGAATGTAAAGACAGAGAGAGGCTGAGAACTCATAGAGACCCCATGGCCACAGAGGGGACAATTAGCCACCAAAATTTCTCCTTCCCACTAGACCATGATGAGCAAGAGACAGTTTATCTTTTGTTTGTTTCCAATTTTTATTTAAATTCTAGTCAGATGATACACAGTGTAATATTGGTTCCAAGAGTAGAATTTAGTGATTTATCACTTTCATACAACACCCAGTGCTCATCACAAGCACCCACCTTCATACCCATCACCCATTTAACCTATCCCCCACCCACATCCCTTCATTAACCTATATAGTTTGTTCTCTGTAGTTGAGTCTGTTACAGCTGAGCAAGTGACCGTTTAGCTGCAACCTGTAAGGACTGATGAACAAGACCAGAGAGATAATGTCCATCTCAACACATTCCAGGGTGAATTGATCAAAACAACCAAGGCAAGATATAAAGCCTCCACACTGCTGGACTGATACTCCATAAACTATGATAGAAACTGGCCACAGCTTGGGGAAGGGATGGTGAAACCCTGAATTGATTTAGATGGTGTTTCAGCTGCTCTGCTCCATGTAACCAGCACTCAAAATGGATATTAATTTCAACCAGAGAAAAACAATACAATTTCTACTGTTACCCACATATGTTTGTGAGCTGTTGCTGTTGCCCTGCTAGGTTAGGTTTTCTGGTCATGCCCTTATGTGAGTACTTTGGGGCACTACTCCTCCCACCTAACTCCTGGATGTAACAAGCATCCGCTGCTTTACCACAATTCCAAAAGAAATCAAGCAATGCTTTTAGTCTTAATTCTTTGAGTCTGCCTGATAATCTGGTATCCAAGAATGTCCACCTATAATATATTTTAAGATTTTACTTATTTATTTGAGAGAGAGAGCTGGGCAGAGGAGCAGAGGAGAGGGAGAAACAGATTCAGTACTGAGCAAGGAGCCGGACATGGGTCTCATCCCAGGACCCTGGCATCATGACCTGAGCCAAAGGCAGAGGCTTAACCAACTGAGTCACTCAGATGTCCCTGTCCACCTATTCTTTAGTAGTCTTAAGACTAAGAATGTATTCTAAATAAAAAAAATAGAGAAAGGTGATCTTTTATTCAACTGCAGAGTGTCAGAAATATTTGCATATTTTTGCATCATGAAGTTATAGCCATTGTTTGCATTTTAAATGCATAGGAAGGAAGATATGCAGGAGTTAAGAAAGTTTGCTCTGATTACAAACATCAAACTTTCAACAAGATAAAGGTCTTTTTTTGTTTTAAGATAGACTTTTGTGGATGGCTATGCGGTACACCAGACCAGAGGAAGGCCAATTAAGGCAGCATTCTGGAAAAGGTGATCTCAATCTACTACACATCAGGTGGAATCCGAGTGTGGGGCGTGCTTATGAAAGGCCTGGGGGAGATTAGGGTGGTCTTGTTCAAAGCCATGAGAGTAGACTGGATTACCAAAAGCCAGCGGATTGTCTAAGATTGGAATTAAGGTCAAACGCACACACCAAAACCACGCTTCTAATACACGTACCCAGTTCGGGGGCCAAGAGGGTAATTCTACAAGAAGACTGTTTACCCAGCCAGGAGTTGAGAAAGAAATAGTGCCAGTCAGATTGGATTTGGGCCCACTCTAAAGACTTCCTTTTAACTTAACCACCTGTTTAAAGATCCCATCTCCAAATACAGTTGCATTCTGAAACACTGAGGTTTAGGACTTCAACATACGGATTTAGGGAGGAACACATTTCAGCCAACAAAAACAGAGTGGGGGATGGGGAGGAATCACAGTCTCTTAAGAAAGAGACCTTCCTACAGTTGATAAAGTATTTTAAGAAGCTGTGCAGAATATTTCAGATTAATGGTCTCCTATAGGATACACAGAAACATTGTATCACACTATTTGAACTAGGATGTCTACGCAGACCCTTAAGAGCTCTTAGAACCATAAAACGCTATGTATGTTGAAACATCTGTATCATTTAAAATCTTGCTGGTTTGGGACATTTTACATTATGGAATTCAGCATGTGCTTTATTATATATAAACTCCCCCTAACTCTCTTTTGCCTCAGCCTGTTTTACTCTTCTTTCATTCATTTTTGCCTTGGACCCCAATTGCTTTTCTAAAACATATGATCTCTTCCTAGAGGCTAATAAAGGTTGACTGATAGAAAATGTGCTCTTTCATATTCTCTGCTTGCTCATCAATTTATGATTTCTTCAAGGCCAAATTCTTGTCACTGACCTCACTCCAGTGAAGGTCAGTCCCAGGGAGAGGTTCCCTGCATCCAGGGAGGTCATGACCAGACTGTGGCATCCACATTCTCTTTTCTACACTTAAAAACGATGTGTTGGTGCCACAGGGCATCAGTATAGTCAAACCTTTGTTACAAGACACATTCATTCCATAGAAAAGCACTCACTACAGAGTAACATTTCACTTCTTTTTCCTTCAAAAACTTTTTTTCCCATAGCATCTGATAGAAAAGCAGCTATTCAAAAATGATTATTTTTTAAATTCTTAATGTTATTAAATGAGCATAATTCCATCAGAATGCATATTGATATTGCATAAAATATCCATATACTAAAGTCATAATTGTTTAAAATATAAATAAAAGATGTTACCAGGATATGACAATCTCCAATAGTGAAATGGAAATTTAACTTTGTAATTCTCTGCAGTCCCTGCAGTTTTGATAAACTACTTGATAATTTATTTATTTTTCTCATTGTTAACCCCGCTCCAGAAAAGTAGACTATGGAGGTATAACATTAGTATATTTGGGCATTGTCAACACTGCTGCAATGGAATGATACTGTACATATTTAAAGCCAGTATCCAAATATTCTGGAAAGCTGAACCACATAAATATAGAACACTTTACACCAGTCACTACATAGTTGGGAAACTATGCATCAGTTAAACAAAGAAATTAAACACATAGGGCCTGCTACATTTAAATATTTCAGTGCCATATTTTAAACAAATCGTATTATTGTAGGCCAGAGGATTTCCAAGGCAAAAAGTAAAGTCTGAGACTTTTATAGAACACCTTTTTTTTTCCTTGATATTTTGAACTTCACACAATAATGCTTTTCATTTCTGTACTTTCTCCAAATGTTTTCAACTTCTTAGAGGCTACATTGTTTTGTAAGAATAAACTGTAGGTTTTCCAAAGAGCCTCTCTCTCTCCCACTCAGCTGCCCTGAGGGAATTAGAGCTTGTGCACACAACTCATTTTCATTTCCCTCATCCCAAAAATGATCAAATAAGGACTGTTTCCTCACCAACGTTTCTAGGGCAAGAGGCTTTAACAAGTGCAACCTCTATCACCGCAAACATCTCTTCTCTTTCCTGCTCTGGCACGTCCAGAGAAAAAGGTTTTCTGACACACACCAACTGTGTTAGAATCAGAGCTCCAAGGATTACAAAGACGCACAAGGTGAATATACGGTTTTAAGCCGTTGGAAAGTGGATCCGTTGAGCATCCTTGGAAGCTGGCCACTACCAGCCGGGAAAGCTCCAGCAATGCAAGAATCAGAGCAGTGTCTTCAGCATCTGCCCCTGCTTGCCACCAAAATAGACACTTGCTGGCTACACAAGTCCTGGTTCAAATAAGGATACTGTATATTACATATTCTTTACTATTTTGGAGTTGCCATGGCAGAGAAGAGATATTTTTGTTGATGGAATGCCTCTTAACAGAGCTCCTTATTTTGGCCTTCCTGACTTTCTGACGCAGTTTTCAGATTTACTTAAAAATCCTTTTATGACTTTCTTTAAAAAAAAATATTTGAAACAATCAACATTCCAGCATCCCAGAAAGAGTAGAAGATACGTGGTTAAACCTGCAAATGAACAGATGATTGGGATTTAAAGATACGGAGTTCAGGTCAAAAGAATGAATAATCTGTCATAATTTTAATGAGACCTAACTTTCAGTCCAAACTCTTGGTCCTTTCACAACTTCCTTTTTCTTTTCTCCTTCCATTAACTCTTGTCTTCCATTTAATCATTGCTGCCTTGTCATTTAAAAACAAAACTTGTGTCTCTGACTGGACGAGGTTATGCTTTAACTTGAATGAGGCTCTTAATGGCTTGAAATAACATCTTGTTATTTTTTTCACATGCCGGATATCCTTTTCGGATCAGCTGGGGGCTTTACTCTGTACTATTCTCCCCTGGGAATCAGGTTTATGGCTTCCATCTAGAACAGGGATCAACGGACTATATGGCGTGTAGACCAAATCTGTCAATGTGGTAAAACACACAAAGTATGAGTTGATAATAAGTTCATAATGATGTTTTTTAAAAAGGTGGGAGAAAGACAGACAGTAAAACAGAACGCATTAGATACTATGGAAATCTGTAAGAACACCAAATCATTACTCTGAAAATTCATAATAAAGGGTGTCTAATTATGCATTTTACCTTGCCTTTCTTGGATGAATTATAGTTCAATGTAATCAAGTATATTTGTTGGATGAGAACAGGTCATTCTATTCATCAAAAATTTCAGTTGCTAAATGCAGATAAAATGATGGAATTAGGAAATTGCCATTTACAAATCTTAATGAACTAAGTGATTGAGAATATGGTCATCAGTGGAGGTAATAACATTAGATTAATGGGTTGATGGGAAACTCTGAAATGAAGGGATCAACCTATCATCACCTGCCCCTATATAGCAATCTTTATAATATGAAAGTGAGATGACGTGGCATGATATGTCATCTGACAGGATTGGAAATACACAGAATTATCTATGGCATTTCTAGACAAAATAATTAAAAATTAATTCTAAGTTTCCACATTTAAATTTCATTCTATAGGAAATACTACAAAGAGGGAAACAAGTTAAAGGAGATCATAGGAAGAAATGTGCCAAATGAAGAATTCCTCAGGACACCTGATCCAGTTTCTTTAACAAGTCAATAGCATGAAAAACCAAAGGAGAGATGACCATTCTACACTAGAAATAACCTAAAAGATCTAATAACCAAACATAGTGATAGTAGCTGTTTAGGTCCTAATTCAACTCAACTGCAAAAAAGACATTTTTGGATAGCTGGGGAAATTTGAATGTGAACTGAATAATAGATCATAATAAAAAATTATTTATAATTATATTATATAAGATGTGATAATGGCACGGGAGTAATGAAAGAAAAGTCCCCCCCCCTTTTTTTAAAGATTTTATTTATTTATTTAACAGCAGAGAGCTGGACGTGGGCCTCAATCCCAGAACCCTGAGATCATGACCTGAGCGAAGGCAGAGGCTTTAACCCACTGAGCCACCCAGGCACCCAAGACTTTCCCCTTTTTGAGATGTCTATTGATATATTTAGAGATTGAAGTGACACAGTTCTGGGACTTGCTTTGAAATACTTCAGCAAAATTAGAGGATTAATGAAGCAAGTATGACAAGATTTTTTTTGTTAAAGTTGAGTGGTAATTTTTCATACTAAAAGTTTTTAAAGGAAACAGGAAGTCCTAATATCACAAAAGTGCCAATATCTACAAATTGGTATAAAAAGTCACAGCTGGGGCAGCTGGGTGGCTTGGTCAGTTAAGTGTCTGCCTTCAGCTTGAGTCACGATCCTGGGGTCCTGGAATGGAGCCCCAGAGACCTGGGCAGGCTCTGCCCCTGCTTATGCTCTCTTTTTCAAATAAATAAATGAAATCTTTAAAAAAATAAAAAGTCAAAGCTATAATGATCAAAATCACAAATGGGTTCTTGATAGTATTTGACAAAATCACTTTAAAATTTATATGGAAACTCAAAGGGTGGCATAGAGCCAAGACATTCTATAAATAATAACAAGATCAGAGAGAACTGCCTACAAAATCTAGAGTTTTCTTATAATGCTGTAATAGTAAAGACAGTGAGATCCTGGCACAGGAAAAGACAAATACGCCAGAGTCAAAGGACTAGATAAATTCCACACAAAAATGGATTCTGTGAAAGGGGGACTATTTCATAAATGCCAACAGGACAATTAGTCATCTAGTTATAAGCAAAATCAAATAAAATCCAGGTTAAAATATTAAAGATGGAAGACAAAACTACAAACCTTTTAGAAGATGTATATCATGACAAATAGATCCTTGTTTTTTTAACCTAAGGAAACCCAGGTATTTCCAAATTCTTGAACAAACTGACAATATTTCATGGCAATGTTTCTCTTTCTAGGTTTAAGATGTGGTGGTGTTCATCCCTGAGGCCATACTGGGGAACCCCCACGTCAGTTCCGGAAGGTACCAGGCGACAAGATATCCCACCTGGCCAAAAGGAATCCAGCACCTACGGTAGTGTGAGTGGCAGAGACATAAAATCTGTTCTTAAGTTCTGAAAATTTTGACAATTACTACAATTTTCATATAGGAAAATAATCTCCAATATTGTCTTTCTTTAAGGTGAAAAGGAAATCTGTAACTATGCCTTTAAATGATCTTTTTAAGAAACAAATTGTCATCTGTACTCTTTGCGTGTGTTTGGGCTTTAGTTTTAAGAGCTGCATAAACAGCGACATGTGCTTAAAATGTTTCAGAGTTCAATTTAAATATCATCTCTTTATGTAGTTACTCCTTTTCTCTCTTTCCTGTCCTGTCCCAGTCTCTATGCAGGATTAATATTACCATGATTCAATTCATCAGTCTTTTCCTTTGTGACTAGTGCTTTTCATGTCTTAAGAAATTCTTTCCTATCCTGAGTCAGAAAGGCGTTCTATTATATCAGATGTCAAAGAACTTTTTATGGAAGGGGCCAGAGAGTAGACATTTTGGGCTTTACAGACCATACAATCTCTGTGGCAACTGCTCAATTCTGCCACACGGCACAGAACAGCCATAGACAATACATAATGGATGGGCATGGCTAAGACCATGGCTTTTCCAATAAAACTTTATTTATGGATGTTGAAATTTGAATTTTATATAATTTTCACATGTCACAAATTATTGGACTTTTTTTTTCCCAACCATCTAAAAAGGAGAAAGACATTCTTAGCTTGCGGGCACACAAAAACAGGTGGTAGGCCTTATTGGGGGTAAATCATAGAGTTTGAAGGATTGACCACAGTTTTGCATAGAGAAGATAAAGAAGCTATCCTCTCTGGCCTGAGAAATCACCGGGAGAAGGCAGGGAAGAAGAGAGGACAGTGAAGCTATCAGATGCAGATTTCTCCTTTTTTCTCTGTTCGGACTCTGTTTCAGTGAATGAAGAGGTGTTGTTATGTAAATGACCTAGGCAGGGGGCTATTGCTTCAGATCTCCAATTGAGAATCTGTAAAGCAGTCCCTCAAAGCTTGCCCACACCAATAGGACCCTCCTGAGTCAACCTGATGGTACACAAAGAAAACAAAATTAGGACTCCTACCTAGCCCAGCCCTTTTCTCATTGAGAGTAAATAGATAAGTACCATGGAGAACAGTAAAGCACAGAAGATGGATGAGATGTGTGAAGATGGTTGCCATTTGAAATAATATCAGGAAATTTTTCACTGGGAAAATTTAGAGTAAAGGATAAAAAGAAAAAACAGTCAGAAGTCCCAGGAAGGAAACCCGTGCTTCAACTCTGAGCTGTCTGGCATGTTTCAGGTACAGCAGGATAGCTACTGCATGAGGACAGAGTGATGAGGGGGGGAAATAGAATGAGACTAGATGAAGGAGATAATGGGAGCTGAGATTGTTGTAAGGGGCCTTGGGTCAAAGGAAGAACTTTGAATTCATTCTTTAAGAGATGATAAACTATTAGAAGTTCTTATGCAGAGAAGTAATACAATATAACTTCTGTCTTTACCGGATCACTCCAGCTGCTATGTTGAGAATAGACCTTAAGCGTCAGAGGACAAATTCCAGAAGACCGTTTAGCAGGTTGTTTGAATAATCCAGGAGAGAGATGATGGTGACCTGGATTGGGGCCATAGTGGTGTGGTAAGAGGTAGTTTAGTTCTGGATATACGCTGAAGGCAGGAGCAATAGGATCTGTTGGCAGAATAGATAGACATTGTGGAAGAGAGATGGAAGTCAAAAGACAAATCCAAAGTTTCAACCAAAGAGCAGCTGAGATTTGGAATCATTATTTTAAGCATCCATTCTTGTGTGACATGTAGTGATTCCTTTGATGATCACTGTGACAAGTAGGATGTTTTCTATTGGCTGACTTAACCAAATTCCTCTGTATCTGGTAAAACCCCTGCTTCTGCTGTCCACTTTCTCTGCACAGCGATTCTTCTTTGAGTAACCATCTTCCTTCTTAACTTCTTCTAATCTGGTTCATTGTAAACATACAAAGGGCTAATGTTTAACAGAGGATACTAGATAGGCCACTTTGTGAAATTTTTTAAATGAGATTTTAGAGTTCTAAAATGGCAGTCTCTATTTCAGGAGTGGCTCCCTTTTGTTAGCTTCATAGTTAATGAGGGAACACTGGTTTGTTGCTGTTGCTGGGTTTCTAATTTATTTCTGAATTTGAAGCTGGGTTCCAGATTACTAAGAGTATTATAAAATGAACATGAGAAATCTGGGGTGCTTATGTAGGTATTTATGTATGTTAGGTGTGTAATGTAGCTCCACTCCCTTCATCCTCTTATCCCCATTCCTCAAATATTATTTAAGTTAGGTGTGGTAAAATTGAACACCTACCCGATGGTTCTCAATGGTTCATATGCACACAAATCATTTGGAATGACCAATAAGACGCAGATTCTCAGATCTCACTCCTAGAGATTAAAATTCTGCAGATTTGTGGTAGATCCCAAACTCCCCAGATGAATCTGTGAAAAGTGAAAAATAGAGCACAATATAGGAAACATAGATGTAGGCTATGCGGTTTAAGATGGTGAGAATTGGCCCAGGATGAGAGAACTGGAAGGAAACACTGAAGAAGGCCAGAGCAGCCCCAGAAAATAAAAATGAGCCTAAGGTATCACCTGTGCATTCAACAGTTCTACCTTACATTGAATATGTTTATATTTGATAGTTGGACTGTGTTATGTGGCTTCTTGGGAGCCTTGACCTCTTTGTGAAGGTCTAAGAAGCCTACCAATTAATTATCATTAACAATCTAATCTTGGTCAAATTACTTCATCCTCTGGAACTCAGTTTCCCCATCTGTAAATTGGGGAAAAAAAATGCCCAACCTATTGTTGAATAGGCCATTTAATGGAATTAAATGAGACAATATAAATAAAGCATTTAGAATTCTACCCAACACAGAGTAAATTTTCAATTAAGGCTGATTATTATTATCAGAGGGTGTAAGTAATACCTGTATAAGTTATTTAAGTTTAAGTAAATAGCTTGGCGTATACACATACACATATTCATTCAAGGTTATGTAATTCTGTTGTCATCATCAAACACAGCCCTGACATCTCAAGGTCTTTTTATAAATTAAAAGAACTTTTCTTCAAAAGCCATATTCTCTAATTTGTAAAATTAATTTATAAAAAAAGGAAAATTTCTTACAATTCCATCTGTGAGTATAACCACCTTAAACAAGGAACAAGGTTTACATGGATCTGTTTATACAGTACATTAGTATGGACCATTTACAATAGGGAACTTCATGAATGCCTTTGATAATCTTCATTTTTTAAAAATATTTATAAAATGTGCTATAATTTGAGTTATTTTAATAGACTAATAAGCTAATTTGAGCAGCTGACAGCAAAAGAGGTCTGACTATATATTTCTAATACATATTCTAATGGGGATAATAAAAAAGTGAATAAAGCCAAGCAAAAAACATAATTAATGAATTGGTCATAGTGTTTAAGCTGACACATTACTGCAGCCTTGAAGAATGAGAAATCCTTGAATGGTGATAAAAGGGAGACAAGTAATAACTTGCTTGAGAGTGTTCTTAGTTTTGTACTAAAAATCCAAGAGTCACAACCCAATTTATGTTATTTCCAATGTCCAGAGCCCCTCATAGATTGGATGGATAATGATGTCAAAAGATTGTAGGGAATAGGTTCTAGAAATACATCGCATTAAGCTGATGAGTGCAAGGAGAGGAACAATGAAAAGGCTCCAATGAGTGCCTGTGCTGGATGGGTGCTGAGGAAAGCAAACTGCAAAGGGTTGTTACCCAGTATCATCCTCGTAGAGGTCAAAGGATGGCATGAAAAATACAAATTCTTAAGATTAAGAAAAATAACAACCCTGCTATCACCATACACTTACATATGAGTAGCAGTACCTTATTGAGTAACATCTGGTGTACATGAGCCTCATCCTCTCATTTTTCCTTCCTCCCATGACAGGTGTGTTTTCCTTCTTCACCATATGCAACCCCAGTTCTCAAAGTAAACAAGAACAGTTTATCAGACCCCTTCTTCCTCACCTCTCATCCCTGATCCCTCATTCTCACAAAGTTGGTTCCCTAACCCTTACTAAGGAGCCCCTAAGAAACTGCTCTTTGCTATTTACTCAATAGCCACACCTGTGATGCCATGGTTACTACTGAGGTTTTTGTTTGTTCGATTTTTTTTTGTTCAATTATAATTAACATACATTGTCATATTAGTTCAGGCATACAATAGGATTCAACAAGACTATACATTACTCAGTACTCATCAAAAGATGTGTACTCTTAATCCCCTTTATCTATTTCACCCATTCCGCACCCACCTCTCTGGCAACCACCAGCTCGTTCTCTATATTGAAAGGTGTATTTTTTTGTTTGTCCCTCTTGTTTATTTGTTTTGTTTCTTAAATTCCACATATGAGGGGGTCAAGATGGCGGAAGGCCAGGTGACCGCATTTCAGGGAGTTCCCTGAAGAGAGCTGAATTCCAGCAAAAAAACCACTACAAGACCACCGTGAACACCCATGAAACCAGCCTGAAATGTGATATTTCCCACTTCTGGACCGCCACGAGAGACAAAGAACATCGGCAAAAAGGTAGAAACAAATAAGAGGGTCTGGAGGCTTGCCCCCAGAGACAGGGGAGTGGGGGAGGAAGCC
>PITA01017273.1:0-43818 GCA_004023965.1 Spilogale gracilis | reverse complement strand
TTTTTTTTTTTTAAAGATTTTATTTATTTATTTGACAGAGAGAAACGCAGCCATAGAGGGAGCACAAGCAGGGGGAGTGAGAGAGGGAGAAGCAGGCTTCCCGCTGAGCAGGCAGCCCGATGCGGGGCTCGATCCCGGATCTCCGGGATCATGACCTGAGCCGAAGGCAGTGGCTTAACCAACTGAGCCACCCAGGCGCTTACTTTGAGGAATACTGCACAAAATATCAGGCCAGACTTCAAAAGGGTAGATTCCAAGTTTGGGTGTTTAAAAAAAAATAGGGTTTGGGTAGCCGAAAGAGAAACAGGGGGAACATCGGGAAATAATCAATACTGGGACCCTTCCTCACCTTTCATTTCTGTTCCTTGCCGCAAATATCTGGAATGGGACCACACTGGGTGGTTCTACCTCCTGGTACAAAATGTACCTATGAGTCAAATACAAATTAAAAGAACAGACACCCCTCACCCTACTGCTTTCTTTACTGAATCAATCAGTCTTCTTCGTTTTTAACACTGATGGGAATTATCGTCTCTCCACCTAAAGAGAGCAATCCCAGGTCTTCTGGACAAGGTGTCCAAAGTGCCAATAATGAAGCGTGTTTCTCAATGGCCCAGGGGAGGAGGGGCCACCTGCCCTAGGATCACCCGGGGAGCTTGGTATGCATGTGGATTCCCGGATGCCATCCCAGACCCGCTGAATGTGACTCTTGGGCAAGGGCCAGAGAACATGCATGCTTAACAAGCTCTCTTGGGCATTCTTGTGCTGGGGGGAAGGACTACAGGTTTCAGAGTCTGGACACGAGATCAACAGCTATGGCGCCAGGTGTCACACGATGCAACTCAAAGTTCCACAGCAAGCAGAGACCGCCCCGGGTCTTTAGAGAAAGCCTGGGGTTAAAGGCATATTTGGAAGATCTCTACTAGGGTCTGCAAACAGTGTATCTTCTGTTTCACAGATATAATAAACCCTTTTTGATTTGTAGACTACGTCATAAGAAAAGACTGGGGAGGAGGAGAACGGGGCACTGGGAGCACAGAAAGGCACTCAAGCCAGCCATCTCCAGAGAATACAATAGGGAGTTTTTCCACTGTCATCTTCACAGTTCAGCCCTGCAGGGAAAGTCCTCTGCCGAACACGCCACTTTCCTTGGGCTTGTGACAAGGGACACGCTGGTGGATGGCCTGCTCATTAGCTGTTTCCTGGGAGGTGAACACTGACACGTAGTTAGGAGCACTTTCTTATAGCAATCCCAAGAGACACTCATGAAGGTGCTGAGAAACCCAGCTCGGTGGCTTCCGTGTGGGAAGGAGAAGATGGTGATGCTCAAAGGCTACCTCGAAAATGTCAGGCTTCTTTGCTTTCCTCCAAAAAGGAGCTTCTCACAGGAATTATATTAGGAACATACGTTGGGAGATAACTTCTGGTTGTGGGGTCTATTTCTGAAGACCATTCTGTGGAAGGTGTGGAAAAATTCAAAGGGAGCCTCTTCATTTTTTCAGAGGCCCAGAGGCCCAACTGTTAAAGGGCAGTGACTTCACATGGCCTTCTCCCTCTGCAGCTGCCTCTCCTTCTCTGCCTATGGCAAGAACACGCTCACCGGCTGGAAGGCCCACCCTTATGCTGCATGATTTCATCTGCATCTTTAACTTAATACCTGAAGTACATTTGCAAAGAGCCCGTTTCCAAATAAAGTCCCATTGTGAGGTTTCAGGTGGACATGAATTTGGGGAGGTCACTATTCAACCACAACAGAAGGGATGTCAGTTTAGGAAATAATTCACCACATAAAAGGAAAACTTCCTGAGTTTACGTATGATTGGCTGCTTCTTTAAACGTTTGGAAGAATTCACCACACTTACCTGGCTCTGGAGTTTTCTCTGAGGGAACGTTTTTGGTTATGGATTTCATTTCTTTAAAAATAGTACAATTCAAATTTCCTATTTCTGTGTTTTCTCAGAAATTCATCCTTTCCATCTAAATATTGACATACACTGGCAATAGATGATTTTCCACTCTCTTTTCTTTTAATTTTCTTTTTCTTTTTAATGCCCAACACAGATGTACTTATATCCTCTTTTCCATTCCCGAACTTGGTTTCTGATGTCTCCTTTTCTTTCCCCGATCGGTCTTTCCAGGGATCTATAAATCTCAGGAGTGCTTTCAAAGTGAAAGCTTTCCTCTTAACTTTGGCTTTCTGGATTTTTCTGTTCTACACTTGTTTTCCACTTTACTAATTTCTGTTATTTTCTTTCCCCTTGAGTTAATCTGTTGTGTGAATTTTGGGAGATGACATTTATATCCTGACTTCTGTCACTTGACCTCCTCTCATACGTACATATCACAGCAAGCACAGCCTTGTATTCATGGTCCTTATCCAATCACATCAATTTTTATATGCCCAGCTTTCACTGCCATTCAAATATTTTCCAATTTCCTTTATAACTTTTTCTTTCACCTATGGACTGTTTAGAAGTATCTGGCTTAATTCCTAATGTGTAGGAATTTTCTAGTTGCCTGTTTGTTGTGAATTTCTAACACACTTGCACTGTAGTCAAGTAATAAACTCTTAAGATTTTAATCTCTTAAGTTTTTTGGTACTTTATGAGTCACTATGTGGTTGATTTTGGTAAATTTTCTTATGTACACTTTAAAATGACTGTACATTTTGCAGTTTGAGCTACAGTGTTTTATATAAGTCAGCTGAGACAAGTGTGCTAAACATGTTTAAATGTCCTCTGTTTCTGATTTTTTGTCTGCTTACCCTTTCAGGTATGAAGAGAGCTGTATTAAAATTTCACACACATGCCAAGGCAAACATCTCAAGCAGACAACTGTGCTGGCTCTTCCTTGCCAACACTGGGTGTAAACATAGTTGTTTACATGCCCAAGAGGAAGGGGCAAAGACCTGCTGGATTGGTTTCTAGGATGTTGCATTACCAAGAGCAAGGGGAAGGGGCCGAGGAAGGACTGACTCAGCAGATGGTGGCTGGATGTGCCTCTGTGTTCAGTCACAGTAAAGGAAGGAATCTCAGTGTATCTAACCGTCGCCCGTCCCTTCCCTCCAAAGGAGGGCGGACCAACCCAGGGGCAGGGAGCCACCACTGCACCACATCCCGCAAGCTGCCAATAAGCAGGCTGGAAGCCCAGGTCACACGATTCTCTCCTTGCCTACTTCTAGTTCCTTCAGCTCTTGGATCCTGCATGTCTCTGCCCCACAGCACTTCTGACTCATACCTGAGCCTTCCCTAGTCCTACAAAACTTACCTTCCCTCTTAGATTCTGGAGAGAACCCCTGGATGAGCATTTTCTTTCCAGATGCTTCCTTCAGCAGAGGTGGATGGTTTGGAACTTTGTTGTAGCATTTTATGTATTTATTTAGCTATCAAATTTATATGTATATAAACTAATGAGATATATATACGACATTTACTTTATATCATTCTTTATATAACTATAGAATCCAAATTTAAAAATTATATAATTATGTAAGGCACATTATATATATCACATAAATAATATGTGTGCAGATATATATATCTCATACATCCAATATCTCCAATTATTACAAACACATTTGTATGCCTTACTATAATTATATTATTGAAAATTACAAATTATGTTAACCTAAATTATATATAAATTTACATATATTCTTATATTTATTCATATTTAGCATATGAATTATTCATATAAATTTGTGTGTCTGTACCAATTTAAATATATTGATTTTTATATTGTTATGATCCTTCACATAAAGATTAATGTAACCTATGCTGGATTACTGTCATGCCTTGTCCGCCGATTTTTAAAAAAATTAAAACAGGGGCGCCTGGGTGGCTCAGTTGGTTAAGCAACTGCCTTTGGCTCAGGTCATGATCCTGGAAATCTGGGATCGAGTCCCACATCAGGCTCCCTGCTCGACAGGAAGCCTGCTTCTCCCTCTCTCACTCCCCCTGCTTGTGTTCCCTCTCTGGCTGTGTTTCTCTCTGCCAAATAAATAAAATCTTAAAAAAAAAAAAAAATTACAACATTTTCAGGGGCCATAGGCACTAGGCTTCCCAAGTCTGTGTTAGGAAAGTATGATACTATATTCCACGAGGTGAAAGAAGTGGTTATGCTGCCCTTGAGGAGAGGAGACATCATAAACTGAGCAGCACAGCATGAGAGGCCCTGTGGAAACTCGGTAAATGTTTAGTGATGATCCCTGATGTTATTTATCTCCATGCACTTTTATATGACTCACTTTGAGATGTATTATATCCTCAAATCCAGGGAAATTAACTGATTTTCTATAATAGTTCAGGTACACATATAACCAACAGACAAGTGGGGGGAAACCCTGGGGAATTCTCTCCTTCTCTGCAATAGGAAAGTACATTTGATGTAGCTTGGTTTTGCCTCGCTACGGGCACAGGACTCTGTTTATCTGCATAGCTTAGACTTGGGAGCAAGCCTGGAAGATTTTATTCTTGTATTTCTGTACTGATATATGGAATCCAATAAAAAATGTGAAATGGTGTGAAAAAAAATCCTCAATGGGTGATTACGTTCATTGCAAATGATTTATCACTGGCTGAAAACTGACTGATCTTCATCAGATGAGAACACGGTGTTTGCCAGGACATTTCTTACCAAGAAAGGTAAGGAAATGCAGGGCAAGGACTGTCTCTGAAATGAACATGAGGTCCTTCTACCACAAATATTTCTCCTTTACATACGTTTGGGAGGATAATGTCACATGATCAGAGAGAGAGAGAGAGAGAGGAAAAAAAACATGTTTTGGCTTCATTACTGATTTTTTTTTCCCAAATAGGAAATACTCAAATATTTTAGGAGGGCTAGCTCATTTGAAACAAGAAAGAAGAAGGCTGGGTTGAAGTGGCAGATCTCTAATACATCTATAATTATAGATGGGAGGGAGAGTGGTTTTTCACTAACCTGAATAAAACTGGCAACAGCAATAAAACCACAGTGACCTACACTGTTCCTGTTATTACCTACTCTTCCTTTCCAATGAGAAAATGGCAGAATTTTCCATTAAAGGTCAAAGTTTTGCAGTATCATTCCTCATAAACACTGTATGTTGTCCATTAGGGGAGGATTTTGGAACTGTGCTTACAACCTGACCTCTAATTTCTTTGTTCATCATTAACTACAAGGTTGTCAGCCCCCATGCTGTCTAATCCTGGGACAGAAACACTTACTCTTGGTTTCCATGATGGTTTATTTCTTACTCATGGAATGTCCCAGAAGCAGCTCTTGTCCAGGTGATTTGGGTCACCTATCATCTATGGCTTGGCCATCTTCAGCACATGGCCTCTGGGGCTGCCATGCTTATCAAGACCAACCATGCAGGCAAGGTCACAGGAGGTTTTCACAGGTCGGTTCCATGTATACATGACTGGTCCTCAGTCATGTGATCACAGCCAACTGCAAGGGAGACTGGGAAATGGAGTTCTCAGGAAGAAGAGGACACTGATCACCTAGCTAGTTGTTGCTGCACCCAGGGCTGACTGGCAAAATGCCTTCTAAGCAAGAGGAAATAATGAAAAATGACACATTGTGTAAGTGGATCTTTTATCATGCATTTGAAAAAAAAAATATTTAGCTCTCCTTTGTCCATGTCACTGGTGAATTACAGTTCTTTGCGGTGACCATCTGGGCAAACATGAGGTCTACTCCAGACTCATTTCTCAAATGATTCAAACAGGAGAAATCATCAGAAATGTGTAGAAGGCATAATATTATTGTACAGGTATCAAATCAACATAGAACTCACCTTGAAATTTTCAAAATGAAAATGCAAACTTTGCAAACTAATAATGCAACTGAATGTTTCTATGAAGAAGGAAAAAAAAAACCTGAATCTGACTTCGAACCAAACTCACAAGTTAACACAAAATCCATTATAAATGAAAGAGCTAAAACTATTAAATTTCAAGAACAGAGGAGAAAAATCTTTGGGAAACTGAATAAGGGGACGATTTCTAAAGACATTGAAAGGGAAAATTAAATTGATGGTGTCAAGATTAAATTTTTTTGCTCTTTGAAAAACCGCAGTAGGGGGAACTTGGGTGGCTCAGTTGGTTAAATGTCTGACTCTTGGTTTCGGCTCAGTGCGTGATCTCAGGGTTGTGACATCAAGCCCCACTTATCGGGCTCAGCGCCAGGCATGGGGCATGCTTGAGATTCTCTCTCTCCCCCTCTCCTTCTGCTGCTCCCTCCAACTCATGCTTGCTCTGTCCCTCTCAAAAAAAAAAAAAAAAAAAAAACAACAACATAAGGACGCCTGAATGGCTCAGTTGATTAAGCAACTGCCTTCGGCTCAGGTCATGATCCCAAAGACCTGGGATCGAGCCCCACATTGGGCTTCCTGCTCGGCGGGAAGCCTGCTGCTCCCTCTCTCACTCCCCTTGCTTGCATCCCCTCTCTCACTGTGTTTCTCTCTGTCAAATAAATAAATAAAATCTTTAAAAAAAAAAACATAAATGAAAGGCACAGTTAAGAAAATGAAAAGCTAATTTTAGACTAGGAAATTTTTTGCAAAACACACCTGACTTTTATCCAGAATATACAGGTAACTCTTATACTCAGTAATGGGAAGACAATCCCATTTTTAATGGGCAAAATATTGGATCAGATATCTCAAAAGAGAAGACAAATAAACAGTATGAATACAAAAAGATGCTCAAAATCATTACTCATCAGGACAATCCAAATTAAAAGTTCTTACATACTTGCTGGGATTGCTAAAGTTTAAGAGGCTGACAGTAACAGGTACCAAGAAAATGCAGAGCAAGGAGAACTCTCATACATTGTTGGTAGAAATGCAAAATGGCTCTTATAAAGTTAAACACACTTATCACATGACCCAGTAATTGTACTTCTAGTTATTTAAAGGAAGTGAAAGACCTGAATGGGAATTACTATAGCGGCTTTATTCACAATCTCCAAAAACTCAAAACATACCAAATATTATTCAACAGATAGATAAACAAATGATGACACACATCTATAAAACTGAATGTTTTTCAGGTATAAAAAGGAAAGAACCACTGACACATGCAAAACTATGGATGAACGTCAACAGCATTATGCTAAATCAAAGAAGCCAGATGCAAAAGCCTCATACTATGTCCCTCCAATTGTATGACATTTCAGAAAAGGCCAAACAATGCACAAAAGGACTCCACACTTGGTTAAATGCTCTGCTGTTGCTATCTTTAAGTTCTGAAAAAGAGGGCTCCCCATTTTCATGGTGCACTGGACCATGCAAGTTACATAGCTGATCCTGCTTCGCTTGGCCAATGCAGGGTTTTTTAAAGATTTTTATTTTATTTTATTTTTTATATTTTATTTTATTATTTTATTTTATTTTATTTTATTTATTTGACAGAGAGAGATCACAAGTAGGCAGAGAGGCAGGCAGAGAGAGAGGAGGAAGCAGGCTCCCCGCTAAACAGAGAGCCCGACGTGGGGCTCAATCCCAGGACCCTGAGATCATGACCTGAGCCGAAGGCAGAGGCTTTAACCCACTGAGTGCTTTTTAAAATGCAGTGTTTTTTAAAATATGAGCAAATATAGACAGTTCTCACACTCAGGCACTGCCAACGGGCCTGAGCATTGCCAATTTCCTTACACCCAGAGCCACTTCAAACATTAACAGCAATTATTGGCTGAACCCACAAGACGTTTGAGTTTTCCAAGCTTGCAAAAGCATGCTGGCCACTGGCTCTCAGAAATCCCTAAAAACAAAAACAAAAAATAAAGGACGTACACATAAGGAAGAATGCGTTAGCCGAATTTACACTCACTCCCCTTCACTCTCTATTTCAGTGGGCTGAACTACAACCACATGTGCCAAGGTTTCTGTGAGATGTGAAAAGCTCAGCTTGTCATCCCCCAGGATAAGTCCAAGTGTTACAAGGACGAACAGAAATTTTTGCTTTCTGTCTGGACGCTGCATTGGCACTCATCCACAGAGGCCCTGGTGTGGTATGCTGAGAGAGAAAATGTAGTCTCCTGTGCAGGAGAATCTTACTATTGTTAGTTTCTGAAAATCTGCGTTGTGGCAAATGGCTTCTTTATGCCCCACCGAGTCTCTGGCTCCCTTTTCTAGAAGTTCTATATATAAGATGACCATTAGTCCTAATACCTACAGAATCCCTGCAGTCAGCATAGGCTCGTGAAATAAAAAGAAACGATGTTGTTAATTCCAAAGAACAATCAACAGCTGGAAAAAAACATCATTCTCAATGCTGTGAAAAAAATGCCTTGGCTATATTTGACAACGAAATGGAAGGGTTCGTATTCAAATTGGCAGAGCTGACTTCCTGCTGAAAGCCACAGAGTGATCCCTGGAGTGACATACATTCCTGTCAGTGAGAAGAGCCACTGACAATGGTATAAATGAGTTCCCATTAGTGCCAATGATGGAAGCCATCAGGAAGGAAAACTGCACTGCCAATTGCTTAAACACAATTCCAAAGGCAATTTTTAGTGCTTGAGGAGAGGAGTGCTTTTTCATCAGGTGAGCTTTTTGGAATTGATGCCAAGATTGATGCAGCAATTTTGGTGGTAAATTCCGACAGCATTTCCAAATTACCTGATGTTGTTAGCTATATATCTACGCAGCCTTGCCCCTCCACATGGCAAAGCACTTCACAAGCACAGACTCATTACCCCACCCCACACAACTATGAGGTAAGTGGGCGGAAAGTTGCTATTTTACTTGTTTCACAGATTTCTAAAGAACATGAGGGTGCAACGGGTTGACATGTGTTTTATTTTTGAGATCACAGAATCGCTATAGTGCCATCTCTGGTGATGGGGGAGAGGAGTTATAACAACATATTTCCATTCAAGGCTCATCTCCTCATTCTGTGGATTCATGGAAATTCAAGTCACACAGATAGCATTTTAGATTCCCCAGAAGAAGAGTGAGCAGGCCTGTCGGCCTCTGAAGACTGCACCAGCAGACCTTGAAACTGCAGCAAGGGGAAAAATTATAAATATTCTTTAGGCCCTTGAGGAAAAATGTGTGCGGGAAATACGAGAAATAAAGATTTCCCTCTGTTCCAGTTGGTGTACAGCAGACCTATGAAAAATCTAAGAAGGTCAGACAGCGCTGCATTACCCAGCAGCAGGCAGATGGTCACACTGAAGTATGTTGTTAGAATGAGTGTGTATTCATATAAGTGCACACATGCACATGTGTAGGCAGCCATTCAAAGTTACTCTGGACTAACTGATCCTTAGTGCACAAAACACCTTCTTCCAAAAACATTAACTGAATGTGATAAATGATATTTCCTCAAAAACCTTCTTTTCATTAAAAGTGTTATCTTGTATTCCAGTTACTTTGGTAGCTTAACAAACAACCCCAATTTTGTTTATAATCTGCAGTCCGAACGGGGATTAGTGGAGATAGCTCATTTCTGCTCGTCCTGGTCGTCACTGGGGCACTTCAAAGGTTGGGGGCTGGAATCCTCTGAAATCTTACCCATTTGTTTGCAGATGCATGCTGGCTATCAGCCAAGATCTCAGCCAGGACTCCTGGCTGCACAACTTGCCCGTGATCTCTTCGTGTAGCATATAGGCTTCCTCACAATGTGGTGGCTGAGTTCTGCTCAGAAACAGAGATGGAAGCCATGCTGGATTTTACGGCCTAGCCTAGAAAGTCACACAGCTCATTTCCATCGCAGCTTATTTTTTGAGGTGGTCATAAAGCCTTACTCAGGTTCAGGGCAAAGGAAAGAGATGCCACCTCCTGACGGGGAACAACAGGTTACAGAATTGCATATGGAAACAGAAAACTTGCTAGAATCCATGCTCTCCACCTTGCCAACTCACAGGGCGGTTATCTATGACACGTTCTATTGCATTTCCAAGACACAAGTACTTGGAGACAATTGTGAGGTCACCAAAACAGAGAAACATCACCCAAAACTCCCTCAGCACCCACAAATCATAAGACTAAAGCAGCCACATGAGGGGGGAGGGATGTTATTTTCTCTACAGCCACCCTCAGCATTAGTATATCGCCAGAAAACTAAGCATGAAAACAGATATTAGCATCTCACAATATACACCCACTGACTTTGTCCAAAGAAATTAAAATGAGATGTTGCAGTCTGTCTGTGAACCAATATTTCCTTTCCTGCATCCTGGCATTAAAGTAGTAGAGAATGATTTTTGATTTGTTATGTGCTAAATATTTGAATTACATTTTGAAGCAAGCAACATCCCAGAAAAGACAAATGGTCAAAGACAAAGGTAACTAATTCTTGAAGGTAACCATACTAACATATGCATTTTTCATAGCAGAAATTAATTATTCAAGACAACTGTCTTTTCCCTTGTAAATTAGGACATTTCTCCCCTAATTAGTTGAAATTGCCTGTAGGAGATTATCACCACTGAGCTACGGAATTTCCTTCAGCAGGTAATTCCAGTCATAAGAATGAAGAGTCTAAAATAGAAAGCAGAGTCTTGGCTGGGTTTGTTTCTGCTCAGTGGGGTGCAGAATAAAAAATACAACTGTCTATGATTGTAGGGATATGTACCCTGCACTCATGTGTTCAGTGGAAGCGTTCACTAGAATATCCTGGACAAGATAGCAATAGAAATGTGCTTTTCTCATCATACTACCATACTCTACCGTGCCAAGACACTTTAGACTAAGATTGAAGGGTTTCTTTTCTTGTGTGCTGAGACCGCAAGAAAGAATTAGCCATGTGTTCATTTGGCATGTTGCTCAGATAGCATTCAATCTAGGGCTATCTACCAGGCCTTCCTTCTGTTCCTGAAGGCAAAACATCACTTACCCTCCTTGAGAACCCCAATAAGAGCAAAAGGATGAATAAGATAGCTTCAGTCATTTGTAAAAACCAAATAACCCTTTGCCTGCATTTTCTCAGCACTAATCATCACCTGTGGTGGACACTCTGAAGCCCAGTGAGTTGTGAATCAATTCAAAGTTGGTTGATTCGAGAGAAGGAGAAGGAAAAAAAGAAGAGAAGGAGGGAAGCCGAGCCAATTCACTGGCATCGTACAACACCTGAGGGCAGGAACCACACAGCTCCATGAAAGCAGACGGTAAGCATAAAGTATGTTAGTGTGAGTGTACATTCATATATGTGCATGCATGCTTGTGGACTCATATATGTGTGTGACCCAGCCCAATTCTCAATGCATTACATGATAATAATAAATAAATATCCCAAGAATTAACAAATAGTGAATAAATGTCACTTTTGTCTGATTTTTTTTTTTTTTAGCAATTGTTTTGGAATTCAATTATTCACTCACTCACCAACTATATACGAGATGATTACAGATAGTCTCCAACGTACGACGGCTTGACATAACAATTTTTCTACTTCACGACAGTGCAAAAGAGATGCACATTCTGTAGAAACCATACTTGGAATTTTGAATTTGGAGCTTTCCCCAGACAAGCAATATGTGATAAGATCCTCCCTCATAATGCTGGGTGGAGGCAGTGAATTACAGCTCCAGTTAACCATGAGATCACGAGGGTAAACAACCAATCCATTGACATGCATTCTGTCTCCCTATGGCCATTCTGTTTTTCACTTTCTGGGCAGTATTCAATAAATTATATGAAATAGTCAACACTGTATTGCAACATAGGCTTTGTATTAGATAACTTCGCCCAATTATAGCCTAATGTAAATCTTCTGAGCATGTTTAAGGCAGGCTAGGCCAAGCTACGATGTTCAGTAAATTAGGCATATTAAACACATTTTCAACTTACAATATTTTCAACGTATAATGGGTTTATCGGGACATAAACCCCACTATAAGATGAGGAAGATCTGTATGTGATGATGGAGAATGTGGGCATCATCCTTGCCTCATGCCATCCATGCCTCATACATTTCAGCAGGATCATGTAGATTCTACTCAAGGTTATTTATAGAAACAGAGATCAAGTGTATGAATATTTATTTCGAACAACTGGCTGCCAACTTGTGTTCAAGTTGCTTGGCAGAATTTTCTCTCAAGTTGGTTTCAATATAAAGACCCAGAGACTGCTGGAGTCACTTCCAGTTTTAAAAATCTTTTATAGAATATCTATTTTTTTAACAAGATATAATCTCTTACAAAGCAAAGAGCCGAATGCAATGACACCTGCAAGCTGTCTTCCTACATCAATCCCATTGCAGGGTAATGAAAGAAGATGAGGCTTTCGGATCCAAGGCTTTCCTTGCTAGAGCTGTATCACGTTAAATGAATGTGGATGAAAACCAGAAGGAAAACAGTATGTGCTGTACGATTCTGTTTATGTGGTTCAAGAACAGGTAACACTAACCAATGGTAACAGAAATCAGAACAGTAGTTACCCTGATTTCAGGGACAAGACTGAAAAAAGGGCGTGAAGGAATGTTCCAGAGTGCTGGAAATATTCCATGACATCACCTCGGGGTGTTTACGCAGATGTAGATATAGGAAAAGCCATCAGGATGGTATACTTACAATCTATATGTAGTGGAAAAAATAAAGCACATGGAATAAAGACAGATTCTATGCATTGATATTTCCACTACTACTGTAGTTCAGTGAAAAAGCAAAGTGCAAAGTAATACCTATAGTACGTTATCCTCCATGTCGAGAGAAAGGGATTAAGAATATATTCATGTATTTGTTCTTGGATGCAAAAGAAACATAGCTCAGATGAACAGAAATTAATGTGACTGGCTACCTACAGGGGGTGGATGGGATGGAAAAAGGATGGGTGAGTGGAAATGGGATAGAACAGATCGGGGAGCAACACCTCTCTGTATATATCTTTTTGTATAGTTTGGACTTTTAGAACTGGGTTAGTGTTTCATTTACTTAAAAAATTAATAAATAACTAAAATCAACCACGATAGTGGTGGAACAGGGGTACAGGAATCCAAACTGGATCAAATAGTACCAAATGAGCTTAACTCTATCACAATCAAATAACACAGCACACCAAAAAATGGAAAAAACTGACCTAAGTAAATCTGGAAAACAGTAGTGTGACTAAATGCTGCACGACTGAAAAGACAAAGAGAAAGGTGCAGTTCAGTGCGACTACACAGCAAGTACCTAACTCAATTCAAGCCCAAGGCAGCCCCAGACGGGCCCACTAACAACAGGGATCAAACCCTACACACAATAGGCAAAGACAGCCATTGTAGATGACTGAACTGAAGGTAAAAGCTACTCGTCCACAAAAGTAGGGTGCATACAACACATATAGAAGACACCTCTGAAGTGACAGGTTCTGGTAAACAGGGGACACTGCACTACAGGGCACTACAGGAACTCTTCTTCAGAAGGCCACTACTGTGAAGAACAGGACACAGAGCTGACATTCTTAATACAGAAAAACAAAGAGTGAGATAAAATGAGGAGACAAAGGAATATGTCCCAAATGAAAGAAGAGGACAAAATCACACAAAGAGAGCTAAACGAAAGGGAGATAAGTAATATGCCTAATAGAGAATTTAAAGTAATGGTCCTAAAGATACTCACTGGACTTGAGAAAAGAATGGAGGTCACAGTGAGACCTTCAATAATGAGATAGAAAACATAAAGGAGAACCAATCAGAGATGTAGAACTCAACTGAAATGTAAAATATACAAGATGGAATAAAGAGTAAACCAGAGGAAGCAGAACAGATCAGCAACCTGGAGGACAAAGTAATGGAAAGCAATCAAGCAAAAAAAAGAAAAGGCAAAAATAGTAATTAAAAAATGGAACTAGACTGAGAGAACTCAATGACACCATCACGTGTAACAACATTCATATTATAAGGACCCCAGAAGAAGAGAGGAGGAGGTAGAAAATTTATTTGAAGAAATAATAGCTGAAAACATTCTGAATCTGGGGAAGAAAACAGAAATGCAGATACAGGACGCACAGAGAGCCCCCCAAAAAATCAACCCAAGGAGTTATGCAGCAAGACACACAGTAATTAATGGAAAAAAGTAATGATAAAGAGAGAATTTTAAAACAACAAGAGGGGCACCAGTGTGGCTCAGTCCATTAAGTGTCCAATTCTTGGTTTTGGCTCAGGTCATGAACTCAGGGTTATGGAATTCAGCCCGTCGAGCACTGCACTCAGCAAAAGCTGTGCTAAGAGGGAAGTTTATACCAACAAGAAACAAGAAAAATTGTAAATAAACAACCTAACCTTACAACTAAAGGAGCTAGAAAAAGAACAAACAAAACCCAAATCTGGTAGAAAGGAGGAAATAATAAAGATTATAGCAGAAACACAAAATAGAAACTTAAAAAAAAAAAAGAACAGACAATGAAACCAGGAGGTGGGTCTTTGAAAAAAATAAGCAAAATTGATAAACTTCTAGCCAGACTCATCAGAAGAGAAAATCAATGACAGAAGCAAAAAAAAAAAAAAAAAAGAAATAACAACTGATACCACAGAAATACAGAAATGTACCACAGTATATTATGAAAAATTATATGCCAACAAACTGGACAACCTCGAAGTAACAGATAAATTCCTACAAACATAGGACTTCCCAACACGGAATCGGAAGAAATAGAAAATTTGAACAGACCCATTACCAGCACTGGAATCAAATCATTAATCAGAACACTCATAACAAACAGAACTCCAGGACCAGATGGCTTCACAGGTGAATTCCACCAAATATTTAAAGAATAGTTAATACCTACTCAAGCTTCCAAATTCATTTTATGAGGCCAGCATTGTCCTGATACTGAAACCTGATAAAGAAACCACAAAATGAAAGGAGAACCAGAGGCCAACATCCCTGATGAAAATAGCTGCAAAAATCTTCAACAAATTTAGAAAACCGAATGCAACAATACATTTAAAAAAAAAATAATTCACCATAATCAAGTGAGATTTATTCCTGGGATGCAAGGGAAGTTCAGTATCTGCAAATCAATCAACACATCATGTCACATCAACAAGAGATAGGATAGGAGCACGTGCCTGACTCATCAGTGGAGCATGAGACTCTTGGTCTCCAGGTTATGAGTTCAAGCCTCATGTTGGTCTTGGAGGCTACTTAAAACAAAAAGAAAAAAATAAGCGAAATGATAAAAACTCTATGATTATTTCAACAGAAAAGCATTTGACAAAGCAAAGCATACATTCATGATACAAAAAAATAATAATAAATAAAAGCCCTCAGCAAAGTAGGTTTAGAGAGAATATACCTCAACATAATTAAGGCCATCTATGAAAAACCCACAGTTAACATACCAATGGTGAAAAATTGCGAGTTTTTCCCCTAAGGTCAAGAACAAAGCAAGGATGCCCACTCTCACCATTTTTATACAACATAGTATTAGAAATCCTAGCTAGAGCAATCAGACAATAAAAAGAAATAAAAGGCATCCAAATTGGTAAGGAAGAAGTAAAACTCTCACTATTTTCAAATGGCATAATACTATATATAAAAAACTCAAAAGACTCCACCAAAAAAAAAACCTACTAGAACAAGTTTTAATAACTAAATATTATTAATAAAATTAATAATAAATAAAGTCATTAAGTTTGCAGGATACAAAATCAAAATATAGAAGTCCACTGCATTTCTTTTTTTTTTTTTTTTAAGATTTTATTTATTTGACAGAGAGAAACACAGCCAGAGAGGGAACACAAGCAGGGGGACAGAGAGAGGGAGAAGCAGGCTTCCCACTAAGCAGGGAGTCCGATGCGGGGCTCAATCACGGGTCTCCAGGATCATGACCTGAGCCGAAGGCAGTTGCTTAACCAACTGAGCCACCCAGGTGCCCCAACATTTCTGTATACTAATAATGAAGTAGCACAAACAGAAATTCAGAAAATACTCTCATTAACAATTGCACAAAAAATAATAAAACACCTAGGAAAAAACCCATCCGAGGAAGTGAGAGACTTGTATTATAAAAGCTATAAAACACTGATGAAAGAAATTGAAGACAATACAAAGGAATGGAATTGTTAAAATGTCCATACTACCCAAAACAATCTACATATTCAATGCAATCCCTATCAAAATACCAACAGCATTTTCACAGAACTAGAAAAAATAATTCTAAAATTTGTATGGAACCACAAAAGACCCCAAATAGCCAGAGCAATCTTGAAAAAGAACAACAAACTTGGAGTTACCAGAATCCCAGATTTCAAGATATACTACAAGACTATAGTCATTAAAATAGTAAGGTACTAACACAACAACAGACACATAAATCAAAAGAACAGAACAGGAAGTCCAGAAATAAACCCATGATTATATGGTCAATTAATCTTTAATAAAGGAGACAAGAATACGCAATGGTAAAAGATACTCTCTTCAACAAATGGTTTTAGGAAAACTACATGCAAAAGCTACATACAAAAGAATAAAACTGGACCACTCATTCACATCATACACAGATATAAACTCAAAATATTTTTAAAGCCCTAAATGTGCCCTGGAACCATAAAATCCTGGAAGAGAGCACAGGAAGTAATTTCTCTAACAGGCTGTAGCAAGAATTTTCTGGATATGTCTCCTGAGGCAAGGGCAAGAAAAGCAAAAATAAACTACCAAAATAAACAGCTTCTGTGCAGCCAAAGAAACAAACAAAAAAATTGAAAGACAACCTAGTCAAATGGGAGAAGACATCTGCAAATAACATGACCAATAAAGGGTGAATATCCAAACTATATAAAGAACTGACACAACTCAGCACCAAAAAACCACAAATAATCCTATTAAAAATGGGCAGGAGGGCGCCTGGGTGGCTCAGTTGGTTAAGCGACTGCCTTCGGCTCCGGTCATGATCCCGGAGACCCAGGATCGAGTCCGACATCGGGCTTCCTCCTCGGTGGGAGGCCTGATTCTCACTCTCTCAGTCCCTCTGCTTGTGTTCCCTCTCTCGCTGTGTTTCTCTCTGTCAAATAAATAAATAAAAACTTTAAAATAAATAAATAGATAGATAGATAGATAGATAGATAGGTAGGGGCAGGAAACATGAACACACATTTTCCCAAGAAGACATACAGATGGCTAATGGACACATGAAAAGATGCTCAACATCACTCATCATTAGAGAAATGCAAATCAAAACCACAATGAGATAGCACCTTATACCTGTCAGAATGGCTACAATCAAAAATAAACAAGTTGGTGTGGATATGGAGAAGGGGAACACCCATGCACTGTTGGTGGGAATGCAAACTGGTACAGTCACTCTGTGAACACTACGGACGTTCCTCGAAAACTTAAAAATAGACATATCATATAATCCAGTAATTGCACTACTGGGTATTGATCCAAAGAAAACAAAAACACTAATTCAAAAAGATACATGTACCCTATATTTACTGCAGCATTATTTACAATAGCCAAGTTATGGAAGCAGCCCAAGTGTTCATTAATAGAAGAATGGATAAAGAAAATGTGGTATATATACATATATATATGTATGTATGTATATATATATATATATATATATAATTTAATATTACAATAAAAAAGAATGGAATCTTGGATTTTCAATAACATAAATGTATCTAGGGAATACAATGATAAGTGAAGTAAGTCAGAGAAAGACAAATACCATATGATTTTACTCATATGTGTAATTTAAGAAACAAACAAGCAGAAAAAAAAAAAGAGAACCCAAAAAACAGACTCTTAACTATAGAGAACAAATTGATGGCTACCAGAGACGAGGTGGGTAGAAGATTTAGAGTATATTTATTGCAATGAGCACTGAGTAATGTATAGAATTCCTGAATTACTACAGTATACACCTGAAACTACTATGACATTGTATATTAACTATACCAGAATTTTTATTCAAGTTACGAAGGCATGTCAAACAGAGACAAGAGTGCAGTTAAAAAATTTTCCAATGACCAAATTTGGGACACTTTCTGCAATAACAGCAACAGCCAAAAATACTGGCAGTAATAAATTATAACCCACAGAATAAAATTATTAGCCATGAATTCATTACCAATAAACCAAAGGGGGGGAAAGTACTGTTCTTCCTTACCAGAGTTCCGATTTAATAAATGAAGAAGGAATGAGGGAAATAGAAAATCACTCTCTGCTTACACAACAGTAATATCTGTTCCAGAGGAATAATCATGAATGCTAAAATTAGTGGATTTTTAAAAATGTAATAAGAAATGAGATTCTCTCTGGGTGACTGGGTGGCTTAGTGGGTTAAGCATTTGCCTTCAGCTCAGGTCATGATTTCAGGGTCCTGGGCTCGAGCCGCAAGTTAGGCTCAGTCTGCTTTGCTCTCTCCCTCTGCCTGCCTTCCCCCAGCTGCTGCTTGCTCGCTCTCTCTCAAATAAATTTTATTTTCTTTAAGATTTTATTTATTTACTTGACAGAAAGAGAGAGCACAAGCACAGGGAGCATAGCAGGCAGAGGGAGAGGCAGAAGAGGGCTCCCCACTGAGCACGGAGCCCAACACGGGGCTCTATTCCAGGATCCTGGGATCATGACCTGAGCTGAAGGCAGACGCTTAAAACGACTGAGCCACCCAGGCTCCCCTCAAATAAATAAAATATTTCTTTAAAAAAGAAATAAGATACCTACATGCTTATACATAAAACTTTAACCCAATGACCAGGGTTAATCTCACTAGTAATGAAACATATTGACATCCCTTATATAATGTCCCCTTATATAATTCACTAAGAACACAGCATCAATTCTGTAGTATTCTTGGCAAACATGCACAACTTAAATTTAATTCTGAGGAAGCAAGAGGAAAACCCAAACTGAACGCCCTTCTACTTAACAACTACCCAGTACACTCTGCACCAGTGTCAAAATCATGAAGGACAAAGAAAGATTCATGAACTGCTCCACGTTGTAAAAAACTAAGGAAACACCACAACAACATAGAAGGTGGGATCCTGGACCAGAGAAGGACATCAATGGGGAAAATTATCGAGATCTGAATAAAATCTCCAAGCTAGTTAATAGTAGTAAACCCTATGCTAATTCCTTAGTTTTCACTATGGTACTATGGCTATGTAACACACTAACATTTCCTACAGCTAGGTGAAGGGACATTTTATACTAGTACTACAGCACTGCTGTGACTCTCAAATTGTATCAAATTGAGAAGATAAAAAATAATTTTTCTCTGATACACATCATTAACAGGTTTTGGGGAGGCAGGTGAAATATGGCAAAGTCAAATCCTGGATCTGATATTTATCAAGCCATGTGACTTCAAGGCAGTCACTTACATCCACTCACCCTGATTTCGTCCTCCAGCTGTGTGGTATTCACCGTGATCTCCATTTTACAGATGATTCAGTTGAGGCAGTGTATATAAAGTGTTCACCACCCAATATATGGTATTATTATTATTACTATAAGTGGTGAAGGAATCCTGTTATGCAAGAGAAATCACCCATTTCTTTTTTAACAGCAACTTTATTTTTTATTATTTTTTTTAAGATTTTATTTATTTGACAGAAAGAAACACAGCTAGAGAGGGAACACAAGCAGGGGGAGTAAGAGGGAGAAGTAGGCTTCCCGCTGAGCAGGGAGCCCGATGTGGGGCTCGATCCTGGGACTCCAGGATCATGACTTGAGCCCAAGGCAGATGCTTAACGACTGAGCCACCCAGGCGCCCCCAAAATCACCCATTTCAACTATTTTTATTAAGAATTTCCACACCCTATAAGAGTCAAGGGAAGAAGCCAAGTATGCAGTGAGTGGAGAAGAAAAGGAAGAACACAGAGGAAGGTAGAAGGCCTAAAGAGAGAGGAAGAGGAGCTAAAAGGATGATTGCCTCTTCACTGTACTAAAAGCTAATTTTCATTATCATGCACAAAAAGCCACTGAACAAAAAAAAAAATGATGTAGGAACTAAATTCCTTTTTTTTTCTTTTTTCCTTTTCATACTGGATTTTCAAAAAATAGATCTTCACACTAATACAGTTAATAGAGTAATGATTAATGTAAAAATTAGATTCTGTATATTTAATTACTATTTCCTCATTATTCATCAATCACAGTAACTGATAATGATAAAGACAAACCAATTTTCCCCTAGAGGCCACCCAAAATGTAACCTCTTACCTGATACTATCTATAGAAACCAAGGTAACCCTGTCCAGGGGTAGAAACTTACTATCTGGAAGGAATTTTAGGTCACAGGTGACAGACAGGTGTCTAGGTAGACGATAGATGGATGGATGGATGGATGGATGGACGGACGGACGGATGGATAGATTACCACTGCAGGTATGCATGCATATTACTGGAAGAGTCACATAAAATGCTTGGGTAGACTCACACCCAGCTATTATAAGTCTGACCCATCACCCTGATCAAAATTACTATACTAGAAACATTCATGCATTCATTCACATAGTTACAAAGCGTTTCTTCATTTAAACACTCAGTGTGCACAAGGTCTACGAGTAAGGGAGCAAAATTAATTCCCTGTTCCAAGATTACATTCTAATGGAGAAGACCAAGAAACAAATAAAAATATCAATTATAGCAAGTTGAGATGAGCACTATGAAAGAAAAGGAAGCACAGTAAGGGGAGAGAGCCTGCAGAGAGAAGCTACCTGAGCTCCAGTGGGCAGGAAAGTCCCCTTGGGAGAATCAAGGGCTATGTGAATAGCTGGTGGAAAGAGTTCCAAGTCAAGGGTACTGCAAGTGCAAAGGCTTGAGGAGGAGACTAAGCGGAATGAGCCTGACCAACAATGAGAAAGGTATGTTGCTTGCTCATGTTGAGAGAAGAAGATCACAGAGACAGTCAGTGGCCCCATCACTCGGGGTCTAGCAAGCCAAGGGATGCCATATACATCATCAAGGGATGTACACATGCATATATCATCACTGAAAGACTCAGATAAAATTCCTATGAAGGCTTGTGCGGGGGAACTTGAACAAACCCACAGGAAGCCAAACTCCTCTGTTTTACCTCTGGAGTCCATAGGTTCCTAAAGCCCAAGGCAGCCTGGAAACAGGGGTACACAGGGCTCTAACCCTTGACAGAAGGAGAAGCTCTTGGTTCAGTGAGATTCTCTCGGTGCAGCATTTCTTTTTCCCCTTGCTCTGTATTTCTGGCTTTTTACATTTGACTTTCTTATGGTATTTTCAGATAACACAGCTCTGTTTGTGTATAAGGTTCAGGGCCAGATAGAATGGAAAAAACGTAGCTTCCTCTGTTTATTTATAGGCCCAGCTCTTTTAAGACACTGATGCATACAGATCTCCATCCTTACCTGCAAGTGGCAAAGGGAAATGAGGTTGGAGCCAAGCCCACCTCCCAAAGCGTCCAAAACTTATTTAAAGCTGTTTTGGAGCCAAGGACATTTTCCTGAATTTATTCCAAGCTAGAATGAAGATGCTGGCGCATGATATTTTTGCAAGATATGCAGGTTCAGAAATTGACAGACTTTACACTGACGTCAAATATGAAGAGCCATTTGCGAATCTTTGTTGCAGAAATCTGCTATCTACAAGCCAAAAATAATAGCGTAAAGAATGATAATAAAACAAAGCTGGCATGAAACTTCTCTTGAAGAGGGCCAATTTTTAGTTTGATAGCAGTGACTCTTGGAACTGAAAAGGGAAAATTAATTCCTACCCACACAATCTGCATTGTTCCTCTCCTCCTCATGCTAATTTTATGTCACACTTCAAATACATAGTCATTTTTTTCCTATTACAAGTGCAAGGTATTCATTCTAAAAATAAGTTGTCTTCATTTGATTCCACAAACAGTTTCTTCCTAACGACTGCTACTTTTTAGACTGTTGCTTTACCTGCAACTATAGTAAAGAATTTGAAATACTCTCTTCCAAAATGCTCTTGAGATGTGTGTGTGGATGTGTGTGCACACACAGCCTTTGCAACATGGACATTTGTTGCCCACGAGCTCTGTTCAAATATGTCATCAAATATTTCTATGAAAGAAAATAATAAACATGTTTGTTGCATGCAGATCAAGAACTAGAAACTCCCTGATTCCGAAATCGAGGGCCATGCACCACCAAGGTCCTCATCAGATCCAAATGCCACTCAGTCAGCCGGTCTTTTTAAAAACAGGGCTGTACATATACACTCGCCTAGTAATTCACCATACAACACAACATAAAACGTTCAGGCATACAAGTATTTTTGGAATGCTTTGGTTCCACTGGGTGACAAGTTACTTGGAAGCAGCAGCAGAGTAAGAGGTAGAAAATACAGGAGGGACAAAAAGGAAGGAGAGGAGAGGAGAGGAGAGAACAGGGGTTAAGCCCAAGCTCGCATCAGAAGCCCCTGCAGGGAGTGTTACCACACAGAGTACTGGACCCACTGCCAGTTTTCATTCTGGAGGTCGGGGCTGAAACCAGGGACTTGCACTTCTAACAAGCTCCCAGAGGACACCGATGCTGACCTGCTGACCTAACTCTAACTTGTAATGAGAAAGACAAGAGAGATGAACACAGGAGGCAAGGAGAGATGGAAGGGGAACTGAAGAGGGCAATGCAGGGTGAGGCAGGGGACAGCGTGGGAATCTGTCACCACCCTCGTCCACTGAGAGGGTCAGGGCAGATACAACAATCAACATGAGCAGACCTTATGATCTGGTGACCCTGCACACTTGGCATCCTAGGCTCAATAATTCACTCAGTCCTGGCCAGTGAGAAAGCCATGGGACATGTGAGGCTTCTAGGAAAGCTGCCCATTGGACCCTCCGTCCCTTTCTCCTTTTTCCTGCCCAGAGACCTGAGCCAGGAGATGTTGCAGCCACTCTGTAGTCGTGTAACCATGAAGACAAAGGCATCCTCTCATGCCAGGTGGTGCAAAAGATGGCCCTGACGGCATCACAGAGCAACAGCACAGCCCCCCATGCCGTCATGATGCCCTACCCTCCATCATCATAATGAGCAAGACAAGAACCATGCCTCTCCACTCAAACACCTCACTGTTGGGTTCTCCACACCCTTCAGCTACATGATCCCAGCTAATATGAAACCAGCCAGCTGCTTATGAGGTGCCTGCCACTGTATGCCTACTATATAAGGATTCTCTCAAATCATGACGATTTAGTTTGCACAAAACTTGGGAGTGCTCTGTGATAGTGCATCTAGAAATGTGTTAAGCTCCTACTTAATTTCAGACATAGAAGCACAGGACCCCAATGCACTGGACCCACAGGTAATTACTGTAGCACACTGGTCCCATAGAAGTAAGCATAGCTTGTGGTGGAGGACCCAAAGCAGCCTCTAAACAAAACCAGGTGGATACAAGGACCCTTCTGGAGGCATAGGCTTCTGAGCTCAATATTAAAGGATGAATAAGAATCGAGCATATCCTAAATACTTTTAATGATTTCTCTCTGAATGTGATGGCAACCACAGCTCAAGGGGAGAGAGGGGAGGAAAATGTTCTCTGGACTATGGCAAAAACAGACCAAGATGTGGCCAACTAAATGCACACATATGCGGATGAGGGGTGGATGGTCGTAAGGAAAAACATGTCTTGTCTGCACTGGCCAGTCAATCACAGTAAGCAAATCCCTGCCCCCCAAACTCATTACCACAATGGGCTACAGTCAGACAGACCTCATGGGAGGCCATCCTTCTGCCAAGAAGAAGCTGCTGATTTGAGCACGTAACGCAGGGAGCACTGGGTGTGAGGCATAAACAATGAATCTTGGAACACTGAAAAAATAAAATGAATTATTATTTTTTAAAAAAAGAAGCTGCTAATTTGAGGCTTCTGCCATGACCTGTGAGAGGAGAAAGGGTTTCCCCCCAGGTAGGAAACCCCTACAAATAAGCTAGGGGGTGAAATTTTCATTTCAAAAGTTCTTGGGGGGCGCCTGGATAGCATCTGCCTTCAGCTCAGGTCATGATCCCAGAGCCCTTGGATTGAGTCCCGTCCCCCCCCCCCCCCCCCCCGGCCTGGCTCCCTGCTCGGCAGGAGGCCTGCTTCTCCCTCTCACACTCCCCTTGCTTGTGTTCCCTCTCTAGCTGTGTTTCACTCTGTCAAATAAATATAGCTTAAAAAAAAAAGTCCTTGGGTTAAGATTATCCTAGACGAGTGGTGATAACCAACAAGGAAAGGAGAGAGATGCAAAGCTCCCTGGTCAATGCAGAAATAAGTAGAGGGGCGCCTGGGTGGCTCAGTTGGTTAAGCAATTGCCTTCGGCTCAGGTCATGATCCCGGAGACCCGGGATCGAGTCCCACATCGGGCTCCCTGCTCGGCGGGAAGCCTGCTTCTCCCTCTCTCACTCCCCCCTGCTTGTGTTCCCTCTCTGGCTGTGTTTCTCTCTGTCAAATAAATAAAATCTTAAAAAAAAAAAAAATAAGTAGAGACAGTCCCATCTAGGACCCCAAGAACATCTGTTACAGGATTTATCTGCCTATAGTTCCCCCAGTTCTTGGTCACGCTGCTATGAAGAATGAAGAGATAGACAAGACCACGAGTGGTGGACAGCCAAGCAAAGTCTGCTGGGTCTAAGTATAAAGCTCCAGGAGAGGTAGGGGGTTCCAAGAGGGTTGCCCCTGGAGTTTCTAAGTTTAGGGGATTTTATGAGCTCCAGAGCTATCTTGTGCAATCAGGGTGTGCTGAGTTGTAGCAATCAGGGCTTTGGTCACCTATCTGTCTACCTATTGGGCTAAAGTCCACGGGCTGATGGTCTTTCTTTCTGGCTGACATCTGGGGGCTTATGTCTTAACTGCCCCTCGCCCATGATATTCACAAAGGCTTTGTGGTTAACTGCCTTATTTTAGGACATTTTACAGAAGTCCTTTCTGCAAAAGCTGCAAAGCAGAATGTTTTAGTGCAGTCCTGTCTAAGCTGCAAAATTGGATGCCAATGCTGTTTGATCTCAGCCCTCCGGCTTCTTCCTTTCTTGCTGGAGGCCCTGGTCCTGACTACCTAACTGTCCAACTAACTCCTAACACAGGGCCACTTTAGGGTCAAATGGTGCCCACCTCGTTGTTCATCTGAAACTTGGCTGATTCATTAGGCTTTCAAGTCATTTAAAGTAAAATTCTCCACTAGCCCATAGATTATTAAACAACATACATCCACAGATTATTTCATTATAAGGGATTCTTTTATAAAACCTTTCTTTTTTTTTTCTTTTTTTTTTTTTTTAGATTTTATTTATTTGTCATAAAGAGAGCACAACCAGGGGAAGCGGCAGGCAGAGGGAGAAGCAGGCTCCCCACTGAGCAAGGAGCCCCATGCAGAACTCAATCCCAGGACCCTGGGATCATGACCTGAGCTGAGGGCAGACGCTTACCTGACTGAGCCACCCAGGTGTTCCCCTCCACCTTTTTTTTTTTTTTAAGATTTTATTTATTTAACAGAGGGAAACACAGCCAGAGAGGGAACACAAGCAGGGGGAGTGAGAGAGGGAGAAGCAGGCCTCCCGCCGAGCAGGGAGCCTGATAGGGGGGCTCAATCCAAGGGCTCTGGGATCATGACCTGAGCCGAAGGCAGATGCTTAACGACTGAGCCACCCAGGCGCCCCGAAAGCAAAGGACTTATGCCCACAATGAAGACTTAGCTATAGATTTTAGTAACTGAGTATCATGTTTTGGTTTTGAACCTTAAAAAGGAAAGAAACAGTTTAGAAACTTATGTTGCATTTGATCCCAACTATGTTACTAGATTGCATCAAATCGTGGGGCAAAATATATCTTACTGCCCGGTACACTGGCACGCAGTAAAACAAGCAAACGACTTTGAAAACTGTTTTTCTAGATAAACGGATTCCTTATCTGGCACTGTATTCAAATTATGTGAGAAAACTTCGTTCCTGCCCTGAGCACCTTATCGCCAATATTCGTTACCAGCTATCTCATCCAAAAGAGCATCCGTCGTCTGTCTGTCTATATGAGGACCCAGAGACAAGTTCTAAGAACAACGAGATACTGAAAAGTAAATAAGTAGGCTTTAATATTTCATATTTAGCTTTTAAAATTCTAAAAATGTAACACAATTATTTTCTACCATTGACATCATTTACAATATGCTGGAAACCAAGATAAATGCTAAATCATATATTATGATTTTCAATCCTTAGAAAACTTTGTAAAGTCAGCATTGTTGCCCATTTAAAGATGAACAAACTCAAAAGACACAGAGAGGTTAATTCCTTGCCCAAGATCACACAGTCAATAATGGAAAAATGAAAATGCAAACTCAAGATGCGTTTGGTTCTAAAGTTCTGGCTTTTGGGGTGCCTGGGTGGCTCAGTTGGTTAAGCGACTGCCTTCGGCTCAGGAGACCCGGGATCCAGTCCCACATCGGGCTCCCTGCTCGGCGGGAAGCCTGCTTCTCCCTCTCTCACTCCCCCTGCTTGTGTTCCCTCTCTGGCTGTGTTTCTCTCTGTCAAATAAATAAAATCTTAAAAAAAATAATAATAATAAAGTTCTGGCTTTTAACTGACATTTTATACTGTTTCTCATCATCTGCACCTTGGGTCGGCAAACTCTTGCCCATGGGCCATAGACAGTGCACCCGCTATAAAGGGGGAGTGTAGGGAGGGGGAGAGGGATTACTCTGATTCCTCCTAGCACAGAGCCTTATGAGCCACAGCTAGTTAACTAAAGGCTCAATTACCCACCCCTCAAACTGTGGAAAGGAGCAAAGAGATCCTATTATATGCAGAAAATCTTCATCCTAATGAAATCATTAGCTTCAAGAGGAAAAGAAGCTGTAATTTAAACTTCGAAAGCCAGGAATATCTGATGGCTTACAGTATTACAAGATTCTATTCTGCTTCTGAAAGGAAAAAAAAAATTTGTTACCCTGTCTTAAGTGCCAGATGAAAATTGTGTCACCCAACACAGCCTGTCTCACATTCTAGAAACTAATATGGTTTGGAGGGGGGGCCTTTTTCAACCCCCATCGTAATGTATGCCTTGCCAAGTGAGTTTTCTCTCTTCAATAATATCAAAGCTCAAGTAAGCAATAGGACGGAGGCAGCCAGGCATGTTTTATCACTAAGAGAGAAAGGAAAAACAAAAGAATACTTTGTGCAACAAAATTAAGTTGTGAAAGATCCCAATGTAACACATCAGGTGACTCTTATTTGTCAGTGGAATCACAAGCAAAACAAAGAGATGGATTTGTGCTTCTGCTTCCGGGGCCGTTCAGTGGTTCCCTTGTAAAAGGTATCGATCTGGGCTCATAGCTACAGCAATCACATGTCCATTACAGCCAGCACTTACGGCTGCAAGTCTGCTTCATCTTTCCCGAAACCCGCTCCCCAAAAAGTGCAGCAAGAAATAACCCTGGTGTCAGGGGGGCTCAAACAGCTCTCTTGATCAAAGATAAAATGGCTCCTCGTTTTCCCTCATGGATGGTGCTGTGCACCTCCAAAACTCTTTGCAGACCGGCTCTCAGACTCTCCACTTCTTCCTGCCCCTGACCCTGTCACAGCGCCACATCCTGTCTCACGAGGACCAAATCCCAAATGTGGCGTGAATGGGCCTGGCCATGGAATAAACATGCCCCAGGTTAAACAGGGATCATGTTCATAGAAACATCTTCAGTACGTTTTATTTATAAACATTTTTTATAAGGATTTTATTTATCTGAGAGAGAAAGAGAGCAGAAGAAGAGAAGGTCAGAGGGAGAAGCAAATCCCCTGCTGAGCAGGGAGCCCGGTGCATGACTTGATCCTGGGACTGCCGAATCATGCCCCGTGTTGAAGGCAGTCCCTCAATTTCTTTGGAGAGAGCTCGCACACGTAAGTGCGTGAGCTGCGGGAGAATCAGAAATGGAGACGGAGAGGCAGACTCACCTCTGAGCAGGGAGCCCGATACACGGCTCCCTCCCAGGACCCTGAGATCATGACCTGAGGTGAAGGCAGACACTGAACCGACCAAGCCACCCAGGCGCCCCTTGGTACATTTTAAAGAAATATTCCACATGGCACTCGCAGTCTTCTAACGTAGCATATAGTTACTTAGTTTTTGCCATGTGTTGTCTCTCTCCCTCTGCTAGCACACATATCCACTATCCTAAGGGTCTCTGTATCGCTTACTGGCAAATCTATCCCAAGTGACACACTGGGCCTGGGAATTCCTGGCAATAGGTACTCCATAAATACGTGTTGAGTGAATATGCGTTCCATGTGTGGAGACCTCCCATTTTTAGTGTACATATTTTTAGTAGTGCTTATAATCAGAATATATATCTGTGCCCCTGTGGGGAATGATGACAGCTAAGATCGCAAAAAGGAAAAAGGAGAAATAAAGTGTCTGTTGCTAATATCAGGAAAATACGTCCTCCTCCGTCCACATAACAGGACAATAGATGACTAAGTGAAAATGGTCAAGGTCAGATCTCAAAAGACAAATGCTGGGATTTTCGGGTCTTGTGCTATCTTCGTGCAGATAATATCTGGGGTCAATGGAATCTTTTATCGGCCCACAGAGGTAACAACCCCTGGCATCATCATTCATTTCTGCAGAAATTTACAGAATTGACCCCTCCATATTCCTTGGATTTTGAGACCCTAACTTTCTTTACTTAATAGGAGGCTGCTCATAGTGTAGGCATTGTCAAGAATACTAGCAAAATGGGTTAAATGCCAGGGGACTCTCCCGTTCGTGTTTCTGAGTCTAATGATGACATCCTCATCTTCATATCCTTAACCACTCCTCACTAACCCTGGGATAAGAGTTGATTTCTCTGTGTGGCAAGCTTTCTTAGTTCTCTAGGACACTCTGCAGCCATCCATTCTCTGTATCTGAGTTTTCAGACCCTACCCCCTTTCAACTTCCTTCTCCCATGGATCTTTAAATACGGGGCTCCATTCCCATATTCATGAAAAACTGAAAGAAAAGCATATTCAGTATGTCAGAGTTTCATGAACCCTAAGGTCACTCTTTACTCAATAATGATTGATATTTTAAGAATGAACAAGAGCTATATACCAGGCACTGGGTTTAAAAAGAAAAAGAAAAAAAGGTTGGGGGGAAAAGGGAGAGAAAAGCTTTTATTTAAATTATTTCACTTTATTTTTTTTTTTAAGTAGGCTCCATGCTGGGCCTGAAACCCAACATGGGGCTTAAACTCACCAACCTGAGATCAAGACCTGAGCTGAGACCATGAGTTAGTCACTTACCAACTGAGTTACCCATGCACTCCAAATTATTTCACTTCAATACTCAAAAAATTCCATCACCATGGATATAAAGCAACTAGCACTCAATAAGTATAAATGCACTTCACTTACACAAGGATAGCAAATAAACACAGGAAAAGACGTCCAGCATGTTTAGCCATTAGGAAAGTACCAGTTAAAATTACAATGAAATACACTATTAAATGGGTAGTTTTTTTAAAGATTTTATTTATTTGGGGCGCTTGGGTGGCTCAGTTGGTTGAGCGACTGCCTTCGGCTCAGGTCATGATCCTGGAGACCCAGGATCGAGCCCCACATCGGGCTCCCTGCTCGGCGGGAAGCCTGCTTCTCCCTCTCTCACTCCCCCTGCTTGTGTTCCCTCTCTGGCTGTGTTTCTCTCTGTCAAATAAATAAATAAAATCTTTAAAAAAAAAAAAAAAAAGATTTTATTTATTTATTTGAGAGAGAAAAAAGACAAGTCGAGGGAGGAGTGGAGGGAGAAAGAAAGACAGAGAGAGAGGGAGAAACGGACTTCCCGCCTAGCAGGAAGCCCCACAGAGGGCTCAATCCCAGGACCTGAGCTGAAGGCAGAGGGTTAACCGACAGAGTCACCCAAGCTACCCTAAATGGGTCAACTTTTTTTAAGTGACAATACCCACTGGTAAGTGCAAGCCTGTGAACCAGCTGGGCCTCTCCTATATTGCTGATAGGAACATAAACAGCACAGCGACTGTGGACACCAGTTAGGCAGTTTTTTATGAAGCTGAACGTGCACTTAGACATGATCCAGCAATCACAGCCCGAGACATGTAAACAAGTGGAATGAAAATGTCCACACAAAGACGCGGTTGCAAATGTGGACAGGGACATTATTCATAGTCACCAAGCCTGGAAACAACCCAGTGTTCTTCAACCGATGGCTGGATAAACAAGCTATTGTGAGCACATCCATACAAGGATAACACTATCCAGCAATAAAAATGAAAGGTTTTTGTTTCTGAGGCACGCAAAGAACTGGATGAGCCTTGAAGGCATTATGCTAGGGGAAAGAAGTCAGAGAGCAAAGCCTCAAAATCTATTCGTTTCTATGAGATTTTGGAAAAGGCAAAACTATGGACAGAAGTCAGATCAGTGCTTGCCAGACACTGGGACAGGGAGGAGCACTGAGTACAGGGGCGAAACAGCACTGGGGCGGGGAGGGGCGTGGTGCAGGCGATAGAACTGCCCGAGCAGGACGGTCATGGTGACCACAAGCCGCTGTCAATACCCACCAAACTGGACCCTTAAAATGGGTACATTTTATTGGAAGTAAATTACACATCAGTAAAGCTCAGCATAAAAAACAACTCATCAATCAGTAGAAGAAACACAGGTACTTTGTCGTAAAATCGTCAAGCTGGAACTTGTACTTGCAGTAAGTATATGTTTGTTTCTGTTTACAAATGATCTACCAGTCCCCCTATCAGCACGTGATGTCTCACACCAAAGATATGTACTTGGGAAAATATCTCTCATTAACGAACTTGGACACGAAATTGTATTTCCCATAGTTTTCTTGATAATTTGCTCAACTTCGTGGCAGACCTAATGGCGACAATGCTGTGATGTCACAATAGGACAAGGAACGAATACAAGCTAACCATTTCTTGGGGTTCACTTGTGCATGAAGGATTACTCTTTATTTCAGTAGGTTCCGTCTTTTCAGACATCTTTTAAGCTACTCAAAAATGCTTTGGGGTTAGTTTTACATGAACTCGATGATGTCCTTTCAAGATTCACTTGCCCACATGTGGGCATGGTGCACTACATGGCAGTATGCTGGGTATTTTCCCCGCAGGTTAGCTCTCATCTTGCTTCTCCCCTGGGACACCTACCATGCAGCTTGAAAGCGAGCACTATGTAAATAATGCAGACTTTCTGATATCAACATTTACTTTTGATTCTTGAAAAATGTTCTAATATTTTCCTCCCACATGCAACAAATTGCCACAAACATCCTCTTTGGAGATTCATATTCACCCACTTTAGAGAGCCCTACTCTGGCTGGCTTCCTCTCCTGAATGTACTTAAAGATCTCCACAAATTCAATTTCTTTGCCAAGTCTTATACACCTTCCTGGACCCATCAAATCTGGTATGCATTAGTCACGCATGTGACTATCCTTCTCCAACTTATCTTTCCATTTATCGAAAGTTATCTTTTACCCCCCCTTCTATTATCAATCTAGGACATTTCATAGTTGAGCTGAGACCTGCATGACATCAGGGTATTTTCCGGAGGGCATTTCTTAAGAACATTTAAAGAAAAGTCTGCAGTAGGTTTTTCAGGAATTTCCAAAAACAAGCATGAATGGTCTGCAATCCTCTTGTGGGTAGTTAATGTCCTCAGTCCCACCTTTCCAAGCTAGAAGTTTCCTGTTTCCTTTCCTGTCAGGTAATGGAGTGACAGGATCATGGCCCTCCCTTTTGTTTGATGACCTTCATTGTGTTGTGCTCATTAAAACATAGTCAGCTCCTGACAGGCCCTATTTGCCATTTCTCACTGCTGTGTTTAATCTTTAAGCTTTCTGTTTAATTTCTTAGATGTTTTGCTGTTAATTTGAATCTGTAAGTATAAACCAGGGTTTTCCAATTCATCACTATGGATATTTGGGGCTGACTACTTTTATTGTCAAGAGCCATCTTGTACATTGTAGGTTGCTGAGCAGCATCCCTGTGGCCTCCACTTACCTGACACCAATAGCTCCCCTCCAACCAGCTGTGCCAACCAAAAATGTCTCCAGACACTGCCGAACATCTCCTGGGAGCTGTGATCGTCCCCCCCTCCCCCGCCCCTCGTTGAGAACCACTACTATAAAGTGACCTCTCCATTTAAAAGAAGACCCTTGGCACCACCAACAGCCTGGGCTGCTATCACCAACCACAATAATGGTACCATTAAATCTGCCAGCAAGTTGCAAGTAATACTCAGCAACCAAAAAATTTCTTAGAAAAAAGCAAGTACTGGGGCACCAGGGTGGCTCAGTGGTTAAGCGACTGCCTTCGGCTCAGGTCATGATCCTGGAGACCCGGGATCGAATCCCACATCGGGCTCCCTGCTCGGCGGGAAGCCTGTTTCTCCCTCTCTCACTCCCCCTGCTTGTGTTCCCTCTCTGGCTGTGTTCGCTCTGTCAAATAAATAAAATCTTTAAAAAAAAAAAAAAAAAGGAAGTACTTCTTTTCCTAGGGAAAGCTAAGAAATTCTTCCTTCCCAACAAGGGGAGGTGGTAGGAGATCATTTCAGGTATTTACTTCTCCAGAGAAGTGTTTCCTAACGAAGTGCCACCCCTCATATAAATAAGCTCACCTTCACCTACGCCTGCAGCGAGACAGGCAGGCCACACCAAAACCCTTCATGTATCCCCCATCTGAACAGTAGGGGAAATAATGCCAGTGCCCATCCCATAGACGCAAGAAGAGGATTACATGAGTTACATGGAACACTGAAACAGTGCTACTTCGTAGTAACTGCTTTAATAAGGAGTAGCTCTTAATATCATTATAGCCAGAAATTACCATTACTCAAACACTTTTCCATGGTTTCATATCAGTTAGTATTTACAGACATTCCCTCCAGACATTCTGCTAAAGCAATGTCAGTGTTCCCAAGAAGATTATAGGCTCTAAAAAGACAATGATGATGAAAGGACAAACAAGATGACAAGGCACTAGAAGAGGGCAACCAAGTGTGTCTAGAGGAATCAGGGAGGGCTTCCTGGACAAAGTGATAGTTGAGCTGAGACCTGCATGACATCAGGGTATTTTCCGGAGGGCAAGAAGAATGCACCACATTTCACTCAGAGATAAAAACAAAGACTGAAAGTCTAAGAGCACAAGGCAATGTGACTTTTTTAGGAAATCACTGTCAGTGAAAATGTAATGAGAGAATTTGTGGAAGATGAGACTGAAGAGCAGGCTAGAGAAAACTCATGACAAGCCTTGCATGGAAAGCGTACCCTCACCCAGAATGCACTGACAGCACAAATACCATGGGATGTTAACAGCTGATGTGTGGGAGGGGCAGGGTCAACCAAGACCATGGGAAATACTAGGTCAGACCTAAATGAGTTCTTGACTTCAGGATTTTCCGGAACATTTAAAATGCCAAAGGTGGTTATGTGTTTCCAAAAAAGAAAAATTGTAAGCAGCAATTCCCAAACAGAAGAGAGCCCTGAAAGGGATCCAGACTGTGAACTATCACTGAGCAAATGAGAAGACATTAAAGACTGTTTAGATAAAGGAATTTCATTGTCAGATCTCCACATGAGACATGTCACTCTAACCCGACCATGGATGGATTAAACGGAATGGGAGTAAGCTGGGAAGCAGGAAACAAATGGGGAGAGACGCCCGTGTAATAATCCAAAAGGGAGAACAACAGACCCGGCCAAGGCCACGAGCAGTGGGCATGGAGAGGGTGGAATGCCTAAAGCAGTGTTAAAAGGCAGGAATGATGCATGGTGGGTAATGACTGAGTCGTGAGATACAGGGGGAAGTACAGAAAGGTCACCAAATTTCCCCCTGAACTAGTAGGTGACATGATGGAACTGTTCACGGAGAAAGAAGTCATAGGAAGAAGAAACTGGTTTGAGGAGGAGGTGAAGGAGTAGTGTTCTGGCGCACGGAGTCTAAGGCAGCTCTGAACTCTGTACCTCAGGCTACAGACAGAAAGCGAGAAGCCACTGACACAGAAGTTCCACTGAAACCACTGGCATGCACAAGTCTGGCTACAGAGACTACTGCAGAGGAAAAGGAGGAGGTAATCCAGCCCAGAGGGGCAGAATAACATCACTGCCATGACAGGTAGAAGGAGTCTACAAAACATGGCGGTGATGAGGTCACGTGAGAAAGCAGAGCGTGCTGTCATGTGCACACATAGTTAGAAAGAGAGGAATGGCTTCAGAGAGAGGGGATGAAGCTAGGGAGGAACACTGGAGATCCCACAATGAATGCTTTGACAACACCCCCCCCAGAGAACCAGTGTGGCAGCTCTTGTCCAGTGGCTCTCAAACTTGAGCGTCCATCACAACCACCTGGAGGCTGCTGCAAACCCACAATGGGGGCCAACCCCCAGAATTTCTAATTCACTAGGTCCCAGCTGAGGCTGATGCTACTGGAGAGCACAGCTCTAAGAAAAGGAATCCTGAACTTTGTTTAGAAATGAGAGTTGGATCAGAAAGGATGAATATCCAACTTTTGTAGCAACATGGACTGGACTGGAAGAGATTATGCTGAGTGAGATAAGCCAAGTAGAGAAAGTCAAGTATCACATGGTTTCACTTACTTGTGGTGCATAAGGGGTAATATAGAAGACAGTAGGAGAAGGAAAGGAAGTAGGGTAATTCAGGGAGAGAAACGAAACATGAAAGACTTTGGACACAGAAACAAACTGAGGGACTTGGAGGAAGGGGGTGGAGGGATGGGAGAGCCCGGTGGTGGGTACTGAGGGCACCTATTGCATGGAGCACTGGGTGTGGGGAATGGGCAATGAATCTTGGAGCACTGGAAAAATAAAATAAACTTAAAGTCAAAAAAAAAAAAAAAGAAATGAGGGTTGGGGAAAACAAAAATGTTTTATCTTTTGCTCTCTCAGGCCGTCGGATTCCAGAAGACACGTGTACTTCTTTTTATTGCATTTGTATTCCAATCTCACGTGCCCCAAATCTACCACATTTCACCAAACGTAGCAGGGCTGACAAAATAGAAGACACATTGTTTATTTAGGTAATGCTAAGGAGAAAAGGATACCAATAATTATGAGATGTGGTTGACTGTAAGAAGCACTCTGATTCTGGAAATATGAAATCCTTCAAATATGTACAGTTCAGAACTGGTAAAAGGTGGCCAACCGTCTCTTCTGGGGCCATCTTGGAAAAGTCTGCACAGAAGCCTGTGCCTCAGCAAGAAATACGATTCTATGCCTCCCCTGCTTTTCATCTGGTGGTATACACAACATACCAACATGTAGCTACCAGATCCAAGGGTTTTGCTCCTCTTAAGTAATTGGGTCCTTCACCTGTGCCCATCAAAAGCATCTAATCCCACATTCCCCCGGTTCATCAGCTCTCAAAACTCATATGCCAATGTGCAAAGACATTTCATAATGAGTCCTGCATTTCCCACATTTACCAAGGACTATCAGTAGTTACAACCACAATGTTCTAGCCCAGACAGGCTACTACAGAGAAGAGCCATTCAAGAAAGGCCACTGCCATCATCAGCAAAAGCTCAAAGGAAAAGAACATCCTCATCCTTCTTTTTTTCTCCTCACCACCAGGAGAAATCTTGCAAACTGTATATATGATTAACTCATTATCTCTTATAAATAACGGTTACTATTAGAAACTAACTGCATGATAGATGTATATACCTGTACGTACGTTCTCAAAAGAGCCTCTCAAGGTAAATATTTTTAATGGGAATATAAGTCACAGATGGTGGTAGACCCAAGATTCAACAAACAATAAAGCATTAATTTCCAGAACATAAAATTTCTGTACACAAGCTATTTGAATACTCCCTTAGCCTGACACTGGCCAGTGCCTGCAGACAAAATACCTCCACAAAGCCAAAAGCACAAGGGACCCTTTCACCTTTTGTGGTACCTAAAAAAAAAAAGAAGAAAGTTCTTCATTCCAGTATACAAGAAAGTCCATAGAAAGTCAGAGTAAAATAGTTCTCTCTATTCTTCCAGGCCACCCACCTTCTCCTTACCCCCTTTGTACTCCTTGGCTCTCAGACATGCAAGCTGAAGGTAATCTGTCAACTTGTAGGGGATATCCCAAAGCCACATATTCCTGGCTGTGTTCTGCTACAATAAATAACCACACTTGAACATCCAACACGCCCTCGTAAGGTGGAACATTTTACATATGTTCTACAAAATATAAAAATGGCTACAAGGAGGTAAGTTGATAGAAACAGAGCTGGCTGTGAGTCTATCTGTGGAGACCCTTTTAGGGTCTAACCCTCAAGCCATAACATCCTCCCAGGAGACCCCCACCTAGAAGCAGCCACGGCTGGAAGGTTCTTTACCCAGGGAGCTCCTTACAGAGCGGGCCCGTCCATGACACACCGTTAACACAGCAGAGAAAAGGTCAACCAAACAAATGCCTTATACAAACAGTCGCCCACATGAAGTCTTTTTCCTTAGGAGGGTGCTTTGAAATGACAGGCAGGAAACCTGATCCCTACCTGAACGTCCCAGGGGAGAGTCCAGCAGTAGCAAATCTTCCAAGAGGTCCAAAATTGCCTATTTTTAAAACCTGAAACTTAAAATAATTCCAGCCCCCTCAGCCACATACTGCAAAAACTGCCAGATAAGTTAAACACATGGAACTGATTCCAACAATCTGCCAAAGAAGGGGGGGGGGCTCAAATTTGGCAATGTCAATTTCCATATGGAAAGAATTACTGGAACTGGGCAGAGATGGAGGGAGAGGGGAGGAGCGGGTGGGGAAGGCGAGTGAGGATTCCAATGAGCTAAACCATTCAGTGCTATCAGGCAAATGCAGCACCAACTGTTGTCGGAGCAGGACTCCCTTCAGGGGCTTGAAGGTAGACTGGGGGGGAGGGGAGCTTATTAAGGGTTTTTTTAACCTCTCCCAAAGCTGAGAGTAATTAGTCTTTTGTTTTAGAGCCCTGGTATTTGGCAAACGCATCATTATTAAAAGTTTGAGTCTGAGCTACCTGCGGGATTTCAGCTCTACCATATGTGGGAAAATATCTGTTTTCCAGTAAGATCTTGTTTTGACAAAATTTGATAAGTAGATTTGTGTTGCCCCCAGGTGTTGGAAGGTCAAGCGACAGATCCAAGGTCACGCAGAAAACGAGGCTCCCTTTTAATTATCTGGATTCTTCCTGGATGGTTTCAAAAGTAAATGGGTTCCAGGAAACCAGAGAAGAATGAAGTCACTATAAGAATACCCAAGTTTCACGGGGTTGGTTGGTTGGAAGATAATTCTTTAAAAAAAAAAAAAAAAAAGCTTCATTCCTACAGTCTGGTTCTGAGTTTCAATACGGCTTTTCAGGTTCTCTGTGAAATTCAGTAAAATTATGCAGCTCACTGAAATCCTCCCCAGCCTTCCCCAGCTCACTGCACTGCCAAATCTATTTACAAAAACCCAATGCTATCTAAATCCTCGCTATCCAACATGTGGTTAAGGACAAGCAGCAGCAGTAACTCCTGGGAGCTTTTTAGAAATGAAAAATCTGGGGCACCTGGGTGGCTCAGTTGGTTGGGCGACTGCCTTCGGCTCAGGTCATGATCCTGGAGACCCGGGATCGAGCCCCACATCGGGCTCCCTGCTTCGGTGGGCAGCCTGCTTCTCCCTCTCTCAGTCCCTCTGCTTGTGTTCCCTCTCTGGCTGTGTTTCTCTCTGTCAAATAACTAAATTAAATCTTGATAGATAGATAGATAGATAGATAGATAGATAGATAGATAGATAGATAGATAGATAGAAAGGAAGGAAGGAAGGAAGGAAGGAAGGAAGAAAGAAGGAAGGAAGACGACGAGCAGCAGCAGCTGAGAGAACAAAGGGGGTAAGTCCTAAGGAGGAGGTCTCAGTGACACTGGGGCTGAAGCACTTGCATACGCACAGGCACGGTGCCTTCTGGGCACCTCACCACCCAACATCACAGCCCACGCTTAGGCTGCACAGCCTGCCGCTACCCAGCAGGGCTTAGTATCTTTGCTTCCATGCTGACGGTCTTCTGGGAGGCTAGCCTTAGCATAGCGTAGATGATCCACCCTAACACACAGTTTTGGCTATTCTCAATCACTGCCTTAGAAAAATAGCGAGTACTTAAAAGAAATTTTTTTTAAATCTAAACCTTTTAGAGAAGAGTCACAGAACTCACACCACAGCTTGCATGGGCAGCAAAAGCACTTGGTGGTAATCCGTAAGCAATCACGCCTCCCTCCCATGGTGTGCTCTCTGGTCTGACCCCCAATGAATGGGCAAGGAGAAAAGTTAAGTCTGTGTCCACCGCAGAGCAAAGCGGGGTCCTATCTAATAATCCGTGCCAGTGGTTCCTAAGGCATGGTTCCCAGCACCCCTGGGAGCATGTGGGAAATGCAGAGCCGCAGCCCCACCCCACACCTGCTGAGTCAGCAGGGTGGGCCCCAATAATCTGTGTTTCACAAGGCCTCCAGACAACTCTGATGCATGCTCAAGTTTTAGAATCACTGATGAGAAAAATCCCTTCAAGTAAGATAAGGCACATCTAATAGCATCTTCCTCCCTTTGGTTTTCTTTCCCTTTAGTGTGAGTGTGTAGAAAAAGTCTGTGGAGGCTTTGGGCATCTTATATCAGCAAATGAAGGGGCCAGATCCGCAGGCGCCTGTCCTCTGCCCTCCACTGCCCCAGGTGGTATCTCTCATCCACCTGGTGCTGCTTTCTCAGCACACATTTGAAACTGAAGTATCACTCAGAGCATCAGCTGGGAAACTGTCAGCCAAGGGTCAGATAGTGAACATTTTCAGCTTTGCTGTACGGCCTTGGTCACAACAACTCAATTCTGCTATTGCAGTCCAAAAGAAGCCACACGCAGTATGTGGATGGATAAGCATGGCTGCATTCCAATAAAACTCTACTTACAGAAACAGGTAATGGACCAACATGGCTCACACACTGTCGTCTGCCGAACCCTCAGTTAGGGTAACGTGAGCTGCTGTGACAAACAAGCCCCCACGTCTCGACAGCTTCTTGGAAGGTTACTCTCGTTCCTGTAATGAGCCAGTGCAATCCAGTATTCCTAACTGTCAGAAGAGTTCCCCCCAAGGATAATCTGGACACCTGGGATCCGGCCCTGTTCTTGTTCCACTCTCCCTGACCTCTTCCCAAAGGGGCACTTACATCCCACCCTTCGGGATTACTCATTACACCCCTCCTCAAGGCAAACTAGTCGGAAGATGGACATCCACTCCCGAGCAACATCTCCACACTCCGGAGGGGGAAGCATGGATTCTAATGAATATTTAGTCATTCTTCCCACAAAGGGTGAAACACGGTGATGGCTGGAGGAAGATGAGATGTTAAGGAAGAGCCTTTTTAGAAGATGAATTTGATGTGCATATTTCTGTAGGTGAAAGTGAACCAAGTTACAGGGACAGGTGAGTAAGTATAGAACCGGACAGGAAAAAGCACCACTTGGGGCCTTCACTTCTTATTGATATGTAAGCAAGAGGGCTGAGTAAAAAGAAGCAAAGGATATGTGCTCAGAGAGTAAGATGTAGGAATCTGCAATGTCCATTCCATTAACATTAAGCCTGAGTGACAGAGGTACTAAGATGGAGTGGAAAGACCGAAAAATGGGAAGTCAAGATTTCAGAGGTTGCAATTAGACAGGTAATGTCTTTCTTTCTTTCTTTTTTTAAATATTTTATTTATTTATTTGGTAGAGAGAAAGATCACAAGTAGGCAGAGAGGCAGGTAGAGAGAGAGGAGGAAGCAGGCTCCCCGCCAAGCAGAGAGCCCAATGCGGGCCCCGATCCCAGGACCCTGAGATCATGACCAGAGCCGAAGGCAGAGGCTTTAACCGACTGAGCCACCCAGGCGCCCAGGTAATGTCTTTCTGAGCAAGCCTGTGATAAAATCCCCTTTAACTAATGAAATAGGTTGTCCAGTCTTATCCATGGCTATAGCATCTTACCACTCGCCAAGAATGACATCAAGGGGACCAGACACGTCCACCATACCCAACACATCCAATACCACTGACCAATCCATAAATTTTCTTGGATTGTCATTCCTTTACATTGGAATAGGAGCACAGGTAAACTCTCAGTCTTTTAGAAGATACCAAAATATATCAACGTTACATGATCTAACATTTGTGACCCTCGGTATTTTCTCAAAGGAGCTGAAGACTTATTTCCATACAAACCACACGCACAATCCTTATAGCAGCTTTATTCATAATTGCCAAAACTTGAGAGCAGCCAAGGTATCCTTCAGTAGGTGAATGGGCAAATAAACTGTGGTACAGTCAGTCAATGGAATGTTAGTGCCCAAAACAAATGAGCTACCAAGTTATGAAAAGACACAGAGGATCCTTAAATGTATATTACTAAGGGAAAGAAGGCAATATGAAAAGGCAATATATACACTGCATAATTCCAATGCTATGACACTCTGAAAAGGGAAAAACTATGAAGATAGTAAAAAGATCACTGGTGGCTACAAAGGGCTGGAGGTAAAAGGGAGGGATGAATAGGCAAAGCACAGCAGATTTTTAGGGCAACACGGGAGAGTATCCGTGAACATGCTGTGTATGAGACAGTGATATGCATATGTGTCGTCACACAGACCCACAGAACGTACATCAAGAGGGAACCCTAATGTAAACACTCTGGGCTCTGCATGACCATGACTGTCAGCATACACTCACTGGCTGTGACAAATGTCCTGTCCTGGAAATACGGGTAAGGGGGAAGGTTTAGCAGGAGTGCGGGCAGAGCATGTATGAGAAACATCCACACTTCCTGCTCAACAGTGCTATGAACGTAAAAGTGCTCTGAAAAATAAAGTCTATTAAATATGTGTGTATCAGTCTTTTCCATCATTTATCAATATGCATGTAATTTTTTAATCTGCGAGGTGGACTGGTCGCTGGGAAATACTGTGGCCTGAGGAATGGAAGGTGAAGTCCCAAACTGAGAGGAGGGGAGGCTGGGGAGCACTAAAACGGACCCCTTAGCCTCCATCTCTGCCTAAAGTAAAAGGTGAACCGATACTGGTGTCAATGTACTGATCAGCTTCATAGAAAGCTGGATTCAGAGTCGATAGATAAGTGAGATAAAGTCTTTATGGCCTGTAAGCAGTCACTCCTATCCAGACAGTCACATTTCACATCTGGAATCTCGGTACAGTTCTGTATACCAAAGGCCCTTGCCAGATGAGACTCTGGATGAGCGACAAGTTGTATTTTGAAAAAAAACTGTATTTGATTGCACAAGTTCAAATAAATCAGTAATAAGCCAAATAGTCTGTCTCTCGGAGAGGTGGAGACACAGAAGAGTCAGGAAGGGAAATCACAAAATAAGTAAACCACCGCTATGAAAATTTACATGGCTCACCCCACCTCTGAAACAAGAGTTCAAAATAGAAATGCTTACTCCTTAACACTGGTTATTACAACAAGATGTGTCTAATTCGTGAGTTTGCTGGATACCATTATCCAGCCACACTGTGTATTTTTCCATGACAGATTTGAAACACCCACAGTTTCATTTGTTGCCTCCTCCTACACACCAGATACATGAGAGAAAATCTCATTTAGATGATGTTTTGTCTAGAGCAGCTTCCTAATAAGGCAGATGCAGAGGCTGCGGTTTCAAACGCTCACATCCAAAAGCACAGAGCTCACTACCTGTACCTGGGAAACTAGACAGAGATGTGTCGCCTCTGGGTTCATGCAGGACACAAGCACAAAGTTCTGCCTGCTTGGCCAGCGCACACTGGACAAAGAGCCTCCCTGCCGGCACTGTCACAGGCACCACCAGCAACTGGGTGAGTGGCCGGGCAGGGGCTGAGCAAGCAGGCTGACCTCCTGCAAAGTGCCGTCCTCAGACACACCAACCCGAGGCAGCTGGAAACCACAAGCACAGTAACTATGCAGCTGCCGTGTCCATACAGTGTAGGAAGTCCCGGCCAGAGCAGAGAATGTAAGACACGCGATCCTTCAGGGCACCTGAACGGCTCGGTCATTAAGCGTCTGCCTTGGGCTCAGGTCATGATCCCGGAGTCCTGGGATCGAGCCCCACATCGGGCACCTTGCTCAGCGGGAAGCCTGCTTCTCCTTCTCTCACTCTCCCTACTTCTATTCCCTCTCTAGCTGTGTTTCTCTCTGTCAAATAAATAAAATCTTTAAAAACAAAAAACAAAAAAAAAAAAACCAAGTGATCCTCCGCAGGAGACAGTACCTGCCACTCCCAGGGGGCAGAATCAACCAACCAACCAACATGAACAAAAACTTTAGTTCCGTACATCATTTTCCCTTCACTTTTTGTGTTTCACCTTTTCATTAAAAGTGCTCCCTTTTGGGGTGCCTGGGTGGCTCAGTTGGTTAAGCTACTGCCTTCGGCTCAGGTCATGATCCCGGAAACCCGGGATCGAGCCCCACATCGGCAGGAAGCCTGCTTCTCCCTCTCTCACTCCCCCTGCTTGTATTCCCCCTCTGGCTGTGTTTCTCTCTGTCAAATAAATAAAATCCTTTAAAAAAAAAAAAAGTGCTCCCTTTTTCGGAGAAATAATTAGTGATGAAAATTCAGTATACTTTACAATGGTGTTTTAAAAAGAAAACAGGGCCCAGATGGATTTCAGCTTTTGTAAACTCTGACTTTTCTCAAAAGTAACTCACTGCAATTTGGACAGGGTAGTTTTTTTTGTAGTCTTGGCTGTAAAGCACAATCCCATTTTGCTGACAGTGGACTTACATGAATATTTTCAAATTTATTAAAGGTTATATGTACATAAGAAACTAGAGGGGCACCCAGGTGGCTCAGTCAGAGGAGTGTGCAACTCTTGATCTCAGCCCCATGTTAGATGCGCAGATTACTTAAAAATAAAAAATAGAAAGAAAAGGAAAAAAAAAAGGGAGAAGGGAAAGGAAAGAAGAGGAAAGGAAGGGAAGGGAAGTGAAGAGAAAAGGAGGGAGGGAAGGGAGTACATTCTTACATACTATCAAAAATTGATTCCTGGAGTGTCTGGATGGCTCTGTTGGTAGAGCATATAACTCGTGATTTCAAGGTTGTGAGTTCAAGACCCATGTCGGGCATAGAGCTTACTTAAAAAAAAAAAAAAAAGGATTCCTTAGAATTAAGGAATCTTCCTGTCTGGTCAATTTTTTCAAGGTGCTTCCTAATTTTGCTTCTCCTTCCCTGTCTATAAAATTTGAAGCCAACAAAAACTAATTCTAGAAGAAAATTCTAGGTCAAATTTAAAGTAAAATAACATGAAAAAGCTTTACATTCATTAGCTAATATATAAATGGACAAAAAAATAAATAACACGTGGAAGAAAACCACAAACCAGGAAGAATGCTTAGTTCTCTTGCAAAGGAATCATATTCTTGGTAATATTTATCAACCATGCCACGATATTATTCTCCATTCTAAAACTATGTACACAATTCCACTGCCATTTCCCGGGACTGTTGTAACAAAGTAGCACAAACTAAATGGCTTTAAAAACAACAACAACAAATTTACTTTCCCGTTTCAAGAGGTCAGGAGCCCAAGATGAAGGTGTTGGCAAGGTTAGTCCCTGGGTTCTCCCATCCCACTCTACCCCTTTCTACTCCAAATCCATCTCGGCATTTCCACTGCACTGAGCCCTTATCCAAGCTACTCTTCGACTTGAAATTCTTGACTCTCCTTCATCTATTAAAATCCTTCAAGGGTGAGTTCAAAAATCTGTCCTCTGAGGAGACCTTTCCCACCCCACCTCCCCGATTCTGTCCTTCTCAGCTTTGTGCTCTCTTGACCTCCCATGCAGCACTTGGGTTACGGCTACCATCCATCTTCCCAACCACAAAGGAAGCTCCCTCAGGCCAGAGCTCCGTAACCCCATAAAACTGAGCTTGCAAGTGAACACTCAAGAAAATACCTACTGGTTGGGCGCCTGGTTGGCTCAGTGGCTTAAAGCCTCTGCCTTCGGTTCAGGTCATGA
>PITA01017272.1:0-43827 GCA_004023965.1 Spilogale gracilis | reverse complement strand
GTAGGTGAGCCAATTCACCCCGCAGGTCTCAGTTTTCCCATCTGTAAATTGGGCGAAATTATGCAGGGTCATTGCCAGGAGTAAATGAAATAATCATGTGCAAAACTTAGGGGAGGACGTGCACAAAGTGGGGTCCACAAGCTTTAGCCGTTACTGTTGTAATGTTATTCTGAATCACACAAGCAATGCACAGGGGCAAGTTCCAGCCCTGGGGCCCTGGGTGAGCCCTCCCCCCACCCCTGCCTGCCCACCTGCTTCCTCCATGGCCTCACTCCTGCCTCCGTGGGGGACCTCATACATCCTTTCTGGCTTCTGAGCCTTGCATTTGCTGTTCCTTCTGTTCCTTTCCATATCTGTCGCCACACCCCTCCCCGGCCCACCCCAGGGCTGGCGCCCCCCCTCCCGCAGGCTCAGCCTCGGGGCCACCTCGTGGAGGCGTGAGCTTCTCCATACGGCACCCACAGTGACCCCATCCCGTCCTCTAATGTTAAGTTGGCTTCTCACCCTGAAAGGAGGGCCTCACCACTCCTCGTTCCTCTCCAACCCCTCCTTTCAATTAAAATACTTGCATGGGCACATGGCTATGTATAATGCGTTTTCAAATCGTATGGAAATGTGTAAAAAGAAAGAGTAAAGCTGCCTCCGCCCCCATCCTCCTGCCCAGACCCTCTCCCATGAGCCAACGGCTGGTCTCCACTCTAGCTTCTAGTGCGTCGCTTCTCTTTGTGACTTTAAATAATACACTTGAACTTGTTTCTCATCAGCTTTACTCGGTATCTGCTGCTCCGGCTCGGAACGTGAGGCTTGGCTCGCCCACGCTAGTCTCTGTCTCCGGGCGCCTCGTTCTCTCCGCACCCGCCTCCCTGACTCTGTGGTTGGTGACTCGGGCCTCCTGGAGTCCCCACCACGGCCTCCCTGCACAGCCCTCCACTGCCTGAATCTGTCCCTCTCACCGACAGCCAGAGGGAGCTCCTCAGAGCAGGGCTGGCCCTTGCTTCATACCTCCCAACACACACACGGACAGCACCGGGTCCAGCCCAGCATTATTGTCTCTCTCAACACCTTAGGCCTGGTCCTACTCTGGCTGTTCGCTGGCAAGAAGTCTTCCCTGCTGGCTCCTTCCTGACTCCCAGAGGGCGGCCCCTGCTCAGGCTCACGAGATGCTCCCCTCCTAGAGCTCTCCGCCCAGTGGTCCCAGCCTTGGTGTCTCTCCCGTGTTGTTCAGTTTCTCATCTGACTCCTGCATGAGATAGGAGTCTTTGCTCTTGACCGTGGCTATGACCCCAGCACTTGTGGCCCTTGGGAGGCACGGGGCAGAGGGTCCCCTGAGGGCGTGAGCACAGATGTGGGTCTCAGCTGCTCTACTTGCTAACTCTTTCCCTCCTCACCTGCTGCCCCCCTGTCCGGGGCTGCTCCCCATCAAGGTGGAAGGTAGCTATGTTCCAGGTGGAATCATTTATCACTGTGTTTTCTCAGCTCACCACATCTATGAGTTGGAAATTTATAGACAGGGCTTATGAAGGACGCATATGTAAATATGATGCCCGGAGGAACCACGAAGTGGGATTGAATCTGCAGACAGGAAGTATGATCCCCGCTCTTGCAAACATGCTCCTGGCTGGAGAAGCTGCCTAGCACCCAGGTCCACAGATGCCTGGATTCTTTGTGACCCGCTCTCTGACTTTACTACCGCTCTGCATGGCCCCGCGGCCCCCCGCCCCACGCTCCTCTGCCTCCTCCTCGGCCTGGAGATTGCAAGCAGCCTGGACGTGCATGTACGTGCAGGGGTGTGGCAAGCCCGCTCCTCCCCTCGTTTGGAGAAGTCTCTGTGTGGCTTTCCACCTTGTCATACAACTCTGTTCACAGCCTCTTCCTTCGAACACCGCGAACCTTGCTCCATTGTCTTCCCCCTTCAGAGGCAGATGGGGAGGAGTCCCGTCCAGGCCTGATCCTGTTCTCTCGTCCCCCTCTTCTAGGGACTGCTTCTTCCCGAGGTGCACTTTCTCGGTTTTCTGCTGTTGTCACCCTCTGCGTATGACCAGGTGTGGGTTTTCTCTAAAGTCAGTCCCGGGCACACGCGTCGGGCACACCGGGTCTGTCAGCCTGTGTCTCGGGGCAGCGCTGGGGAATCTCTCCTTCCATCATTATTTCTTAAGCTCTGATTTTTCTTCCCCATCGTCTCTCACTCGCTGTCTCAGGAGCTGCTCTCAGATGCTGCTGGATCCCAAGATCCCACATCCAGGTCCCTCCCTGGTCCTTGGCTCACTTCTGCCTCTGAGTCATTCCATCCTGCCTTCCAAGGGGTCCTTCCCCGCCTTCCAGAACACACCCTACTCTCCAGGGGAGACTGTGGGATTCGTCAGCCCAGCTGCTAGGTGGTTAGCCTGCACTCTGCAGCAGTCCTTGGTCTCCTGAACATCCCAACGATTCTCCTGCACACCTTTGCCTCTCATCCATCAGCCAGTACCCAGGAAGGACCTGCCCCGGCCCACGGCCTCCCAGTTGGGGGACTCAAAGGTCACAGTCACCAGTATCTCTGGTTAACTAGAGAGGAGCACCTGGATGAGGCACCCATCCCAAATGGGTTCTTTGGCTCCTGCCCCCTAACCAGCGGTGCCATATACACTCATCAGACCCCACCAGGGAGACCCACACTTCCCCTCACCTCCAACCGCCCCCGTCAGATTCTGCCCAACCCGCAGGGAGCCAAACAGAGGCCCCTTCCTCCCTTGCCAGCGCGGCTGGGCGGCTACCCTCTTTATGCCACGCCTTCTCCACTGGAAGGCCCTGGCGTGGGGGGCAGAAAGTGCGGAGCCCCGAGTGCCCGCCTGGGCAGGAAGCCCGCTCCAGCAGGGTGCCTTAGCTATTTTTCCTAGCAAGCAGCATTATGATGTTTTTGTTTCTTTCCCCTAAAGTAAATACTAAGGCATTGCTTTTCTCCCCGGTTTAAGCAGGGAGGCCCCGCCGTCGTCCCGTCATCTGGTCATCTGTCAGGCGTGTGTGGGGCTCAGCCATTGCTTGGCGGGCCCAGGGCAGTGGGGGTAGGGCTGGGGTGTGACCTGACCTACTTATTTTTGTGCAGTGCCCCAGGCCCCATGCTGGAGCAGAGAGCTCCTCCATCCGCCCGGTGACGCCCAGGGACGTGTGGTGCAGCCTCGCACCTGTTCCCGAGGCCAAGCCGCACAGCCCTGGGTCCCGGCCCAGAACCGTGCGGTCCCCAAAGGCGTGCGGCTTGGGCGGGCCTCCTCTGCCTCTGAGCACCTGAAGGGACTGGGCCTCAGAAAATGCCTTATGCAGGAGGTGAGAAATGCGTGGTCTCACCGTTTAGAAAGTCTGCAGGGGGTAAGCAGGTTCTCATGGAAAATCACTTATGCAGACACCTGGGGCAAGTGCCTCTGCACCCCGCAAGGTGAGCGCTCATCACCCCACCTCACGGATGAGTAAACTGAGGCCTAGAGGTGCCAGGCAGGTGGCAGAGCTACCACGGGGCGAGACCTACCTGTCAGCCTTCAGCTCTGGCAAGGGACCATTTCCACATGCCTGAAGACCCGCAGACCTGAAAGGGACCCTTCCTGGAGCCGTCTGGGGAGGGCGTCCACAGCAGTGGGGGTAGAGGTGGTCGGCAAGCAGCCGGGATCCCAGCTGATGCAGGCAGGGGCCTGGTCTTCGGGGTCTGGAGCTATATTTGCATTTTAAACGGACTCAGGGTGCAGAGGGAGCTGTGACAGGAGGCCCCCGAAGGACCCGACTATCATCTAGGAGGTGTGGGGCAGATGTCTGCCAGTACTTCGGATTCTAGTGTGGCCAGGCCAGGGAGCACGCCTCCCACGTCCTCTGCCTCCTTTCTCTGGCTCTTGCTTCCTTCCAGCACCCAGCCCTGCCCACCCTGTTCCCCAGGAGGGACAATCAGGATATCCAGGAAAGATCATCAGACTCTGGTTTAAAACTGACTTCCATCCAAAATGCTGTGTGACCTTCAGGAAGTTACTCGACCTCTCTGAGCCAAGGCTCTGGCCCGGCCGAAGTTGCAGACAGTATTCCTGCCACCAGGAGCTGTGGGTTATAAACGCGAAGGGATCCTGTTAGAGGAGGCAGGCCTGCAGGCAGCAGGGGGGAGGAGGTTCATCACGAAGGCATTAGTATTCATTCATTCATTCCTCCATCCGCATGGATCTCCTGCCCCAGGGAGAGCAGCACCAGGCGACCCCCTTCTGGCCTCTCCCATTGACCCAGGGCTGTGAGTTCAGGCCATCAGCATTCGGATTCCATCGGTTGATTTGATTAATGTACATTCCACTCAACATCACACTGGCGGCGGGGAATGCGGCTTGAGAGTAATTATAATCAAGTTTGAGGGAAGCTGATGGTATTAATGAAAATCATTATACTCCTGGCAGCTAATGCAGGCAAAGGGAAGGATTGGCTATGTCTGAGTTCCATTTTTTTATGGTCCTGCTTTCAATTGGGAACACTTTCAAATGACTTGTGGGAGAGAGCTGCCTCTGGGCGAGGCTGGTTTCTCCTAACCACGCCAGCCCTTTCCAGGGAATGCCGCAGGAGGGAGAGGAAGAGAGGGTGGCCTGCCTCTCCCAGCCACGCTCTGAACATTCGTGGGGTCTCTCCTCCTCGAATCTTCCTGACTGTCCGTCCTTCCTGGAAAGGCTGGTCAGGCCCTCTAACAAAGAGCAGCTGTTAGATACGAGGGTCCAGGTCTCCTCCCAGGTGATGGGCAGAACTTCCCGAGACACAGATCTGCCCCGGTCACTCTCTGCTCTGTGGCTCATTGTGTTTCACAGACCAGAGTCCAGAGTCCCATGATGGCCAGTCTGATCCACTCCCGCCGCCTGCCACGCCCCCAGCCCTGCAGCCTGCCCAGATGCAGTCCTGGCCCGGGCTCAGTCCCCCGCTCTGCACACCCAGACATCTGGGCCTTTGTCCACCCCGGTCCCTTCCCAGCCTGGCTTCCATGGCTCTCTGGAGGAATCCCTGCTCCAGGGAAAACGAGTTTGTGTCCCACCTCCACCACTCACTCCGGAAGGTTGTGGAAGCTCTCTGCGCTTGGGACGGTGGTAGCACCCTCTGGGGGCGGGGGCGGGGGGCTGTTAGCATCCCTCAGCAGGTGGCTTAGAGACCCAGCTCTGCACCTGGTGCCTTCCTAGGCAGGGAGACTCACCACATACTCGAGCCGTTCTATTGCTGTGTAACCAGTGACCACACGCTTGGGGGCTGAAATGGTAAAATCTCTTCTCTGTGCTGGAGGTCAGAGGTCTGACTTATCTCATCGTGTTAAAATCAAGGTTTGGGCAGAGCCATGATCCTTTCTGGAAGGCCTAGGGGTGGACCGGTGTCAGGCTTACTTGGCGGCTGGTAGAACCCCGAGTTTGTAGGACTGAGGTCCCGTTTCCTTGCTGGCTGTCAACCGAGCGGCTTTCCAGCTTCCTGGGGACACCGCATCCCGGGCTCCTGTGCCCTTCCCCCTTCCCAGCTTCCTGGGGACACTGCATCCCAGGCTCCTGTGCCCTTCCTCCTTCCCAGCTTCCTGGGGACACTGCATCCCGGGCTCCTGTGCCCTTCCTCCTTTCCCAAGGCCAGCATTGGAGGGCGGGGCCCTCACACTTCTGCCCTCTCCTTTTCCTGCCACCACTCACCCAGCCAGAAAAAGGGCTCTGCCTTTAAGGGTTCTCAGGATTAAATTGAGACCACTTGGATAACCCGGGATAATCTTCCCATTTCAAGGTTCGTGCTTTTAACAACATCAGCAAAGTCCCCTTTGCTAGAGGAGGACACCCACTCACAGAGTCCTGGGATTCTGGTGTGGATGCTGCTGGGGGCTGTTAACCGGTGTCCATCCATGAGCTGGAAAGAGGCGGGAACCAAGTCTCTGAGCCGCAGCCTTCATGTTCCAGGGAGGGGACAGAATACAGCCATAAATTCAAACTTAAACGAGACACGTTAAGATACAGGCAAAGGCCGTGAAGAGAAGGAATGGGTGAAATAACCTCTGTGGGGGAGGGGTCCTTCATCCTGGGGGTGCCACGGACACACGGATGGTGGCCTCGGCTCGGGCAGGAGACCTCCGGGGAGCGCAGGTGGAGGAGGGGGCGGGAGGACAGGCAGCTGTGCCTGAGCCCTGGGTCCCATTTCTGATGAATAAGTGTGGAGGAGGCTGGCCTGGTGGTGCCCAGGGAGGGCCAGGACGGCAGGACGTAGCTAGCCCCATCTCCGTGGTGTGTAAGTTCACAGACAGAGCAGGACGCAGCCGTCTTGCCCGAAGGGACCGCTGGCTCCCACCTCAGGCTGCTGCCCGTGGACGATTTCCGTCTTTGCAGTGACATGAACCTTGAAACGCTGCATAAACGGTGGTGGTGGGGTGCTGCTGGCCACGTGAAGCCATTCTTCTCTAAGTGGCCAGGTGCCACAGAGCGGAGCCTGGGCTTGTCTTGGGGGCCAGAACCCCAAGAAGTCCAGGGTCCAGCGTGCGCTCTGTCAGAGGAGATACTCCTTGCAGAAACTACCAGACTCCGGGGCTGCCCCGGGTGGGTGGGACGACCTGGCGATGGGGGCGGGGGGGGGGCATACCTGCAGAGGGAGCCCCAGGGCCACCAGCGTCTGATCTCAGGCCGCCGTGTCCAGCCACCAGGGGCTCTGGCTCTGCAGCCGGACAGACGAAGCGTCAAACCCCAGCTAAGTCTCAAAAAGCCGGGGACCAGGGATGAAGTTGTTACCTCTCTAGGCACGGGTTCACCCCACTTATGGAAATAACAATAAGATCTGCCTAACTGGATGGTTTAAACAATAGTTAGTAAGCACCTACTGTGTACCAGGCCTTGCCTGGAGAGATGTCAGTGCCCCAAATAGGAATGTCCCCACAGGCAGGAGGCAGACATTAGCTACCTAAGAGGATGAGTAGCACCAAGATAGATAGGCGCTCTGAGCCCACCGGGGAGGGTGGAAGGCTTCCCTGAGCCGGGATCTAAGGATGGATGGACATTCAACTGGGAGGAGAGGAGGGCAGGCGGGAGGAAAACATTCCAGGCAGAGGGAATGGTATGTGCAAAGGTCCTGGAGTGGGAAGGAACCTATAATGCTCAGGAAGAGAAAAGCTCAAATAACAGAAGGGGACAGGGTGTGTAATGTGCCTGTGGGCAGTGGCCGTGGCACGGAGCCTTACACAGAGGCTTTCCGTGAGGGGAGCACTGGTCTGGGTCTGGCTGGCTCAGGACAGCCCCGTTCATTACCGGTTACGCCTGCTCATTAGTAATAGCTCTCCCTTTTACATTCAAGAGTAAACTTCTCATTTGGATGGTGCCTCATAAGTCTGGGGAGGATTTGAGTGTTTCTCCTCAGAGAGGTGCTAGGGGGTTTCTGCAGCGAGCTGACAGCCTCGGGCACATGCACAGAAAGAAGCCTGCAGGCCAGGGGACCAGGAGGCCCCGCTAGAGGCGGTGGTGTTTCAGTCCCCTCAATCCCGGTGTGGTAAACAGGGCAGAACAGTGATGAGGTCTGGGAACGGTCCAGGAGGTCAACTCAGCTGCCAGAGCCCGTGGAGGTGGGGGGGGGGGTGCGGGGTGCCTCCGGGGTTCCCGGCTCGTGCAGGCAGCTGGGCAGGTGGGGACAGGTTAGAGGTAGGGAGGCCATGGGCTGCACACTTGGCCTCTCCCACCTCCTGCCGGGGGCACACGCGTGTACACACACCCACACACACCTGCCCTTGGCATCATCGGGGCACTTGCATCACTGGTGCGTGCATGCCGGCCGCACCCGCTCGGTTGGCTGTGGCTGTTTTCCAGAGTCTCTCGGGGAGGGGCTCTCTGTGTGAAGCGGCTGAGGGGCGCTGCTGGATGGTCTTCCTCGCGAAGCCGCTGAGGCTCAGCTGGGGTTAAAGTCATTGCTGCACGCGGCACCCCCGACCTCCCGGTCCCCGTGGCTGAGGGCAGGCGGGCCGTGGCGGAGGAGGCTGGGGCGGGGCCCAGAGCTGCCCACAGGCTGAGCAGCCCGCCCGCTCTTGCCCCACGAGGCCCCCTTCCCTCCGCCAGGCCAGCCAGAAGCCCTGCCCTCCGTGGGGGTTGGTGGGAGGCAGCTCCACGGGGCCACACCAGCTCGTGCGCTCTGGCCCGTGCAGCCCACAGTGCCAGACCAATGGAGGCGTTGTGCAGCGGCCCTGAGCGACAGCCGGCCTCGCAGGGAGAGAGCACCACGGGCACACGTATGTGCGTGCCCCTACACACATGTGTGGGCCAGAACCCCAGCGGCGCCCCCGGGACCCTGCGGGGAGCTCCCGCCGCTGTCTTCAGTGTCTGAGCCCAGGGAAGGAGCCGGTAGAATCCCAGGGCTGCAACCGTTTAGTCCCTGACGGACCCTGTTTATATGATGCACTCTTGTTTACACGGCCCTCTTCCTTATGTGGCTGGCCAGACCCTCCTGTGCGTGTGAGCAGCAGGGAACAGACCAGAAGGCAGGGCAGGGCCTTTGTGGGAGGCGCCCGGAGCCAGGGCCGGAGCCCCCCCGAAATCTGTCCTGGCTCCCAGGCTGCACTCAGGGTGCGCCAGGGGCACCGGCCTGGGGGACAGGGCGCTGGAAAGCAGAAAAGCACCAGGAAGAGATTTCACCTCCTCGCAGAGACGTCTGGAGGCGGCTGCTGTGGATGGAAGGGCACATGTTTACCCCGAGATGCCCACAGTCGTCACGGGAGTGGTCGGGGCAGCCGGGAGGGTGGGTCGGAGCTCAGGGAGGCGTCAGGCAGGACATGCCCCTGTGGGAGCCCGCGGCCTCAAGTGGAGGGACAGCTCACCGAGGAGGAGGTGGTGTGGACACAGCAGACAGAGGAGGATCCGGGGCCCAGGGCACAGGGACCTTCGGGGGGATTTTGCCAACCTCTGTCGCAGGTGTGGGGCTGGGGGCAAGCACACCAGGCTGCCCGTGTGCCACTGAGATCCAGGAGGCAGGTGGATCCCAGCCTCTGAGCTCGGCAGGTGTCACGGGCAGGTTCCCACGGCACAGGCGGGGTGGAGGGAGGGCTTCCGAGGGGTAGGGATGGCCCTTTATGGATACCAGTTCTTCCGTGGTCCCTCCTCCCATTTTCCCTCTCCCCCAAAATGGTACCTTCCCCTCCTGTCTCTACCCCCAGCACCCAGTGCATCAGCAAATCCCACAGCCCCGCCTTCCAGCCCTCTCCCGAACCCACCCAAGTCTCTCCACAGCCCCCACTCTGTCCGCCGACCTTTCCAGCTGCTCCTCTCTCACCTGCTCCTGAGGTCCCCCCGACCCGCTTAGTTGGCCGCCTGCCTACCCCGGGCCCCCAGGACTTTGTACCTGCCAACGGGCTCCTTAAGACATTATTCTTAGCATCATGTGATGTCTCCTCCCTGGGTGGCTCTGTGGCCTCCAGTCACGATGGGACAAAATCTCAACCCACCCCCCGCCAGAACTTCTCGGACCCACCTGCAGACGGCCTTAGTGCCAGACCAGGGGGCAAGCCTAAGGGCCATCAAGAGTTTGAGTGAGGCTTTGGATCCTACAGCCCAAGCAACACCCCTCTGTGCCTGGGCCTGTCCCGTACTGAGGACCCAGACTTGGGCCTTGCCCTTGAAGGCCCATTGTCTTCACTGAGGCAGGAAAACTGATGTCTTTGGGTGCTCCTTTCTGTGGTGGGAAAGCCCAGGGCTACTCTAGGTAATCAGGGAAGAGGGCACCCTGAGGATCGGGAAGGAGGCACTACCCGGGCACTGCAAGGCTGAGCAGAGAAAGAATGGGGGTGGGTAGGTGGGCCAGGGTGCAGGAATGAGGGACAGTGGGCCAGCCAGCCAGGCACCGTGGTGAAATCTCCCTGTGTTATCTATCGCGTTATTTTCTGGCAAGCCCTCCAGGCACCCCTCACGCTTATACCGTCTACACATGAGGATGCTGGGGCTCAGGGAGGCCAGGGGACCCGCTGGGGTGCCAGCCTGAGCCAACTGCCCAGAGCCTTGCACTCAGCCTGGCCATCGGGTGGACAGCAAGAGTGGATTGCTGATCCTCCCTGCTGAGGGTCTGTGTATTATCTGGAGGGCCCTGGGAGCCACCGGAGAGTCTAGCCAGAACGACAAGGTCAGAATCCGACTTCTTCAAGGTTATTCTGGTGGGGATGGAGGAACCAGGAGAGAGGCCAGATCAATTTGTGGCTGAAAGCTCTGGAAAGGGCACCCTGAAGTCATTTTGGCTCCTTGGAGGGTGGCCAGAGCCGCCTGAGGCTGGCAGCAGGGACCTGGGTCACCCGGTCCCCGAGAGGCGCAGCCCCCACCTGAGCAGCGACATGCATGGATGGGGGAGCGGGCCACCCGCCCACGTCAAGATCCCGAAAATGAGGTGATTACGTCTTAAGCTTTGCTTTAAAAACCTTAATGGATTTTTTTCCACTTCATCAAGCCGCCCTGCGGTCTAGGAATGATAATTGAGATCTGGAAACAAGACTAATGCGCTGAGGGCATGTCCGCTCCCTGCCCCCACCCCTCAGCCTCCTGGCTGGGCCTTCAGCCATGAAGACAGAGCTCCACGGTGTGACGCCTGAGCCCCGTCTGTCTTGACCCCCCAAGCGTGTGACAGTCACCCTAGCTGGTGTCCCTACCTGCCGGCACTCTGCCTCTGAGAATGGGAGTGTACTGGGTCCTCACAGCAGCCCTGCATGACAGGGGGCTGCTGTCTCCCTAGCCTCTCAGATGGAGAAACTGAGGCACAGATGCCAGTGGGCTCCTCCACTGTATCGAACTGCCTCTCACCTCTCAGGAGGTGGGGACCCCCGGTCTAGGAGCGCCACCCCTACTTCCAGCACTGAGGCTTGCACACCTCTGGTGACAGGGTGCTCACTACCATTCTTCAGGGTCCTTATGATCCAGCTGCTCTGACCATCCACCACGTGGGTGCAGGACGTCACATCTGCCGGTGCCGTCTCTGCATCTTTGTCTCTGCCCTGCTCCCACACCAGCCTCACTCCCTGCCTGGCCCAGGAAGCTTGGGGTACCAAGCAGGATGAGAGCCATGTGTTCCTTGTAACACCAGCTGTCCCCGAGGGACCCTCCTCCCCCCACCGCGGTGTCCTTCTGGGTCCCCCTCACCTGTCCAAGGGGGGCTGAGAAGTGACATACTGGGGCCATCTGGCTACCGGATGGCTCTGCCCCTGGTCCCTTCTCTCCCTAGCTCCTGCCCTCCCCTACACCTCCTGCCCACACTCCGCGCCAGAAGTCACATGACAGCAGCAGCAACGGGAAGAGTATTTGCAGGTGTTGGGCCTGCCTTCAGCTGCTCACACGCGTGGCCCCTGGGAACCCTCCCGCCATGCCCCGCAGGACACACCGTATTGATGCCATTTTACTCCTCGGGATACGGAGGCCCAGAGAGCTTGAGATACTTGCCCAAGGCCACTCAGCTCCCTAGGCCACAGAGAAAAAGGAACTGCTCTCACTGGCTTGTGACCCAGAAGCCATGGGTCCTTTGGGCCCCTTGGGGGGACCCTATGACATCAAGAAGCAGTGTCCCTGGGATTCCTCCCAGCAGTCCAGTGAGGGGATGACATCGCGGCCTCACAGAGGAGGAGGGATCCACTGGGGAAAATCCCCACTCCCCCACCCCTGTGCCCAGGGCCAAACAAGGATGGGGCAGACCAGGCCCTCACTTTGCTGACTCCAGCTGGGATCCTGAGATCAAGCCCTCCCTTGTTCCCAGATCCATCACCAAGCTTTTATTCCCCGGGCTCCCTGGCCACACTCCTCCTGGGTCTCCTGGAGACCCTGGGGCTCACAGAGGGAGAGAAACTTGGTTGAAGCCCGCACTGGGCCACCTTTCTTCTGGCAACGTTGAAATTAACTGGGTGAGGAAAGGAGGCCCGTAGTTTGTTGAGAATCATTTTTATTTTGCATCTTGAGTATTGGCCAAATTTTAGCTTCAAAGTGCAGACTTGACTTAATCACCAGCACTTAAGACAGCCACTGTGCCATTCGCTCTGTGACCGGTTGGGCTGCCCCCGAGCCAGTGTTGTCTGTACACAGAGAACATCTGGGCTGTGTGCGATCTAGCTGTAGGGGCTGCGGGGTCCACAGTCCAGCCAGGAGGAGAGAGACACCGGGAGCCTGCCCTGGAGACGCCAGGGACGCCAGGCTGGGAGCACCCTGCTTTGCCAGGACACAGACCTGCCCGTGTGGCCCCTGCTCACTCCTGAGGTCCCTTCTCGGGCCTAAACCAGTCTCTGTTCCCGGAAGCATGGGTCACAGAGCTGGGTCTATGTTGGAATCGTGGCCCTCCGTGACTTTGGGCAAGTGGCTTCATTTCTCTAAGCCTCAGTTTGCTTATCTGTAAAATGGGGGTGGTAACATACTCTTTTGGAGCTGTGCTGAGGGTTCCAAGAGGGAGAACCTGCAAAGTGTGCAGTATGGTGCCCTGCCTGCAGCACTCTCTGCACCTGCCCCCTATCTGCCACTTCCTGAGCCCGTTTTCTTCGGGTGGTTGGTTATGTGGACCTGCCTCGGTGAGGCTGCCGCCTTTCTACACCATGCCCAAGGGAACACTGGTGATGGACTTGATGGTAACTCTTTGAATCCACTCCTGTGAGTTCCCATTTTGTTCTTCTTCTCTGAGAGTTTTAAAACACTGTAGGCCCTTTGCATTTTCATATGAATAGTAGGACCAGCCTATTAATTTACACACACACACACACATGCACACGCACTCACACACATGTGCATACCTGCCGGAATCTGACCGAATAGCATCCTGTTCAATGTACAGATCAGTTTTGGTAGAGTTGAAAGTTTTACAATATTGAACCTTCTCATCCATGAACATGGTTTATCTCTGCATTCTAAAAGGGATTTTACTTCATTTCCCTCAACAATGTTCTGATTTTTCTGGGAGTCTTGTTCATCTTTCATCATTCATTCCTGGATTTTTTTGTTGTTATTATTGCAAATAATTAATTAAAATTTCCCATTTGTGAATGGCATACAGAAATCCAGTTGGTGTGGGGCATATTGACTCTGTATTAACAATCTTGCTAAACTGGTCAGATCTATCAGATTATCCGCACACTCTTTTGATCATGTATTCTCACAAACCATGTCATCTGTACAGGCTGACCATGTCATTTCTTCCAGTCCTTGTACTTTTCCTTTCATGCCTTATTGCACTGGCTAAACCCCTTAATATTGAACAGATGTAGTGACAGGGGGTCCCCTTGACTTGTGTCTGACCTCGGGGTGGGGAGGACGTTTTCAATCCTTCATCATTAAGTACGATGTTCACTGAAGATTTTGTAGATACTTGATTAGATGAGAGAAGTTTCTTCTTGTAAACTGCTAAGCATTTTGTAAAAATCTTGAATGTTGACTTCTATCACATGTGATTTCTACATTCATTGGGCAAACATACCATTATATTTCTCTAATGCAGTGAATTCCCCTGACTGTCAAATGCCAAATTCCCAGAGTAACCCCAATCATGATGTATTGCTTTTTGTATATAGACCCAGATTCTACTTTGCTAATATATTTTTCAAGATTTTTGCTTTCACTTTTGGCTCTAAATCGACCACTCACTTTTCTCATGTATTATTCACTGCTGCATAATAAACTGTACCCAAATATTCTACCTTTAAGCAGCAATCTTATCTCTAATGGAGTCTGTGGGTCAGGAATTCAGACAGGACAGCTTATGTCTGCTCTGTGATGACTGGGCCCTCAGCTGGAAGACCCAAAGCCTGGAACAAGACGGGAATCCCATGATGTCTCAGACACTCACATGCCTGGTGGTTGGTGCTGACTGCTGGCCGGGGGCCCAGCCAGGGCTTCCTCACAACATGATGGCTGGATTCTAAGAGCCACTGTCCCAAGAGCGAGAGAAGGGGAGAGAGCCAGAAAAGGAGAGAGGAAGGCAGAGCAGCATACACTATATTCTCTTATCCTTTATAGACCAGCCTGGGAAAGCGCACAAAATCACTTCTTGAGCCCTCCATTGGTTAGGGAAGTGCCCTGGCTCCTTCCAGATGCAAAAAGAGTGAGAAGAATGTCCATCCATTGTAAGAGGAGCCTTTGACGTGGGGCAAACCTACTGATGTGTTATCTGTGGGAAAGGCATTCTACCCCTTTTCTTGTACTGTCCTTATCAGATTTAAGTGTGAATGTACTACTCTGTCTCCAGAACAAATAGTATTTCCACTTTTTTATTCTATGTGCAATTTGTATCTGATTGGTGTTATTTCTTCCTTACATGTTTGGGAGAATTCATCAGAGAAGCTAGCTGGCCTGGAGATTTCTTTCCTGGAGGGTTTAAATTACACCTTAAATTTTTTAAACCAGATATAGGACCATTCAAACTTCCTATTTCTTCTTGGTCAGTTTTGTTTCTCTAGGACTAAGTCTGTTTCAACAGGAAATTTTAATTTACTGGTATGAAGAGGTATTCATAATATCCTTCTTTAAAATATTGGTATGGTGTGTAAAGATGTCCTCTTTTTATCCTTGATACTATTTTTTATTTTCTTGATCAGTCAGGCTAGGGGTTTAGCAATCTATTATGCATCTGAAAAATTTTTATGCTTTGTGGATTTTTCACTATTATATACTTATTTTCTGTTTTACTATTTTAAGGTCCCACTCTTATTTCTTTCCTTTTAATTTATTTGAGTTTACTTTTGCTTGTTTGTTTTTTGCCTGTTAAGATGTGTACTTACATCATTTCTTTTCAGTCTCCCCCCCCACCCATGACAAGTTTTTAAGTCTATAATTTTTTTTCTCTACGCCCTGCTTTAGCTGAATCTCATATTTGGGGAATTTATTTCTACCATTGTTTATTTCAAACCATTTTCTGATCTTCATTGTCCAACTCATTGGTTATTTAGAAGAGTATTTATTAATTTACAAATGGCAGCAATATTCTAGTTGCTTTTTTTCTTAATGATTTCTGGTTTAATTCCACTGATTTAATGCCAAAGAACATACAATTTTAATGATTCGAAATTTGCTGAGACTTCCTTTATGGCCTATTGTATAGTCTCTTACGGTAAATGTTCCAGGAGCGGTCAATAAGAACATCAACCCTCATGTTTAGTTTCATAGCGTTCTGTACGTTATCAGGGAGATCAGGCTGATTAATCCTATCGTCTAAAAATTTTCTGTATCCAGGGTAGCTGGGTGGATCAGTTGTTAAGTGTCTGCCTTCAGCTCAGGTCATGATCCAGGGTCCTGGGATTGAATTCCACATCAGACTCCCTGCTCAGCAGGATAAAAATCTTTTTAAAAAATAAAATTTCGTGTATCCTGACATATCTTTGTTTGATCAGTTACTGAGAGAAATGCATCAATCATCCTTAAGAATTACAACTTTGTCCATCTCTCCTTTTCATTCTGCTATTTTTTTCCTTTATTTATCTTGAGATTGTGTTGTGAAGTCCATACATATTTAGAATTGTTTCATCATCTTAGCTAATTGACCCTCTGTCATTGACCTTCTTGGTTAATTGTCCCTCTTTATCTCTACTTAGGATTTTTGCCCTAATGTTTACTTTGCCTGATATTATTGTAACTAAACCCACTCTCCTCTGATAAGAGTTTGCATGATCTTTTCCTACCTTTCCACTTTCAGCCTATCTTAGAATTCCTTGTGTTTAAGCTCTCTCTTCGAAGCAGCATATAGCTGGGTTAAAACTAAACCAGTTAAAATTGTGATATGATGTCTTTTAATAAAGGTATTTATTTTCTATTGGTTCTGGACATCCTGTGTTCTTTTACTCCTTAAAAAAAACTTGTTTATTTCTTTATGTACTAAATTATTTAAGAGAGACCACACATGCCCAGAAGGAGGGAAAGGGACAAGCAGACTCTGTGCTGAGCATGAGGTCAGATGCTGAGCTTGATCTCATGACCCTGAGATCATGACTTGAGCCGAAATTAAGAATCAGTGGCTTAACCAACTGGCCACCCAGTTGCCCCACCTTTACTTTCTTTATTTTAGAAAAATGAATTCTTTTTCTCCATTTCCCGCTTTCTATTGCTTGTCAGTTATACATATTTAAATCAGTCTGGTTTTGGATATCTAGAGGTGACACCATGCATCTATGACTTACGGTAGCCTAACTGAAGGTAAGATTTTTACCACTTCCTAGAAAATGCAAAATTGCAAGGGCCTCAGGGCATTTTAACTTGATTTCCCCCCTCTGTGTATTTTCCTCGTTATTCCACTCTACCCACATATTTACGGGTTTATCCCTGCTCCTGATCTCCATTCCCCCTGTGTTATTATGCAATGTTATCAGTATGCCTGACATTCACTTTCTTGTGCCTGGTGAGCTTCTTTTATAGGACTTCCTTTCTTGAAGGTCTATGAGACATAAATTCTGTAAGTTTTATTTGTCTGATAATATCTACTTTATTTCATTTTTAGAGGATGTTTGGATAGGAGGTACAGCTCCAAGTTGGTGGCTATTTTCCTCCAGCCCTTGGAAGAGGCCCATCTCCTGGATCACATTATCTCTGTTGAGAAACCACCTGCCAGTCCTAACATTGCAGTATTGAAGGTCATGGGTCTTTTTTCCTCTGGCTGTTCAGAAGACTTTCTCGTCGTCTTTGGTTGTCAGCAGTTTTGCTATGATGAACCTGGTGTGGCTTGGAGGACTTCTTCAAGCTCCTTGAATCTTGGTTTGATGTCTTTCATCAGATTTGGAAACTCCTTAGAAATTACTTTTCCAAATAGTGTTTCTGCCTGATTCACCCCCAGATTCCCCTCCCGGGACTCCAATTATGTGCATGTTGGATCTTTTAACTGATCCTCAGGTCCTTTTTTTTTTTTTTTTTTTTTAAAGATTTTATTTATTTGACAGAGAGAAACACAGCCAGAGAGGGAACACAAGCAGAGGGAGTGAGAGGGGAAGCAGGCTTCCCACCAAGCAGGGAACCTGATGTGGGACTCGATTCCAGGTCTCCAGGATCATGACCTGAGCCAAAGGCAGTCACTTAACCAACTGAGCCACCCAGGCACCCCTATCCTCAGGTCCTTTATCATTCCCTCGTTTTGTCACTGTGCTTTACTGTAGGTATTTCCTAAACACAAAAGTTAACTCATTTTCTATCCAGCCTAGCCTACCTTACTCTTAATCCCAACTACAGTTCTTGTTATTGTATTTTTCAGATCCAGATTTTTCCATTTGCCTCTTGTCTGTATATTCCAGCTTTGGGCTGAAATTCTTTGTATTGTGCTGGGAGCCTCTCGTTTCTTGATCATACTCCTCACAATAATGCTGATGTCTATGTCTGGTCACTCTAATATTTGGATAGCCAGTGGGTCATTTATTTTGTCTGTTTTTTTTTCTTTTTTTCCCTCTTCTTCCTGTTGCCTCAAACCTGGGGAATTTTTCTTTCTTTTTTTTTTTGTAATGAATATTGAACATTAGGTACAAATTTTTAGGTATATGACTTTAGGTTGGCAGTGATTTTCTTTCAGCTCTTTAAAGGTAGTATTATAATCCTTCCAAGAGGATTTAGCTTTTGAAGGCATTTAGATGACAGCAAGGTAACTGTAAGTCTTTCTTGGGCATGCTTCAACTCTGACTTACCTTAATTCCTCAGAGATAGCTAACTTCGGGATCTGAATGAGATTAGGACATCACCCTCCTTGGTGGTCCCTGACCTCCGATATTTGTTTTCCTACTGCCACAAATCTATGCAAAGTTCTGCTAAGATTTTAAGTCTGTTGGCAGCCACTTTTTGTGGGGTCATTCTGCTAAGGAAATGGCAAGTTTCTTGAAAGGGAAGATGGAGAGAACACAGAGCTCACTGCTCTGTGGTTTTCTTCTGGAATCTAGACCCTCAAGTCCTGGATGCCATCAACCCAGGGTTTCCTCTCCCAGCCCCAGGAGGTTTCCAAAAGCTCCAAGAGATGCTAATTTCTGCTCAGCAACTTGGCCATGGAACCACCACCTACAAATGGGCAGGTGACTCCAGGGAGAAGAGCAGAGTAGACAACCAACCTCACGTAAATGAACTTCCCCTCTTTCTGGGCTCTTCAGTTGTGATGTCTGCTGCCATCACTCTTCCACACCTTGAAGCAGATGTTTCTTGCGTTTTATGCAGGATGTTCCTGCACTTTGTTCCTTGTTAGAGCAGGCAAGAAGCGATGCTGGTGGTAGTAGAGATGGCAGAAACAGAGAAATGTGCTCATTTATTTGAGGGGAGAGGAGTCAAAGGCGAATGCAGATTGTTTGGCCCTTGGGATACTGAGCACATACTCACCAATGGCAGGGGTGATGCCTGCTCTCACCCAGGCTCAGACAGCCGTCTCCCCCGGGCACCCAAACCTCCTTGCTCACCCCCCCATTATAGCTCTGACCACTCCGTGGTCATCATCCATGTCCTTGTCCACTTCCCCCCAAGGCAAGGGCTTTGTCTGCTTGTCTCCATGTTCCCTCAGTGTTGTCCAGCACGGAGATTGTCACAGGTCACTCAGGGAATAAATTAACTAAAAGAAATATGAATTCGGCTAATAATGAGCATGTTGAAACTGGTATCTCCCTGGCCCAAAGGCAACTGGGACCTACTGTTCTTCTCCCAGCTGGGCTTGAGTCAGGTAATAAGGCTGGGTTTTCACGGGAGGTGCTCCCTAGACCCCAGTCAATCTGTTTCCCCAGTAGCTGGCATGCCTGCGCCCAGATCTAACTGGGTCATTGGATGTGTCCCAAGTCTCCCCAAGGCTGACCCTTGGGCTCCTGGCTCTCCCTGGCCCTTGCTCAGTCCTGGCCAGGCCACATTCTCACTGCCCCTCCCCTGTCTCAGATCAGAACAGGTGCATGCCAGAGGTAGGCCTCTCCTAGGCAATGGGAAGGCTGTGGACAGAAGCCCAGAGGAAACTAAAAGTAATCACTGATTGTTATGACTCTGCCCTCCCTTGGCCCTTGGGTGGGTGCAGGATTTAGGCCAACAACAGGACAACCTCTTGTACCCCCCACTGGAGCACCCCCACCCCCTTTGCCAACCTCCTCTCAGATGCCCACTGCTCCTCTCTTTGTACCACATGAGAAAGAGTGGCCCCAGCAGGTGCCACACACCTCTGACTGTGGGACTAAAGTCCCTGCAGGGCGGGAGCTGTGGGACAGAGGCACTCCCGGGAGAGCTGGCTAGTGGCAGAGTGGGGAGAAACTGCCTTTCCAGGAGCTGTTTGGTGGCCTCAGATGGAGATCTTCTAAGGTGCTATGGACGGGTTTGGACAGAGAGGTGGGGCCAGAGAAGGGGGTATATGGAGTTGTGTAGGGAGGTAGCTGAGCTAGGCTCTCCAACACTAGATTCTGGTTGTCTCAAAGCTCCAGCAGTTTCTGGGTCTATAGCCAAGGTCTTAACCACTCCCCACTGCCTCCCCCAGACCCTGGCCACCCAACAGACTCCTACTCACCCCTCAAAACTATAAGGCTGCCTCCTCTGGGAAGCCTTCCCACTCCTCCTGAGAAGGGGCCATTCTTTCTCTAGACTGCCTCCCTGCCTCAATTTCACACTGGGTGGGCTGTCCTTGCCACTGTCTCCCCCTACCTGGACATGAACACCAAGGGGACACTCTGAGTCACCTGTGCCTGCCCCACCCCCAGCTCCCAACACACCGCATGCCTTCAGGCTCAGAGCTGCTGCTCCCAGGAGTCCTTGTGGAAGGTGGGAGCCTGGAGGAAGGGAAGCGAAGGGGAGAATTCGCCGCCTGCCCCTGGAACACCTGACTTAGTCATCGGCCAGCAAGAGCTGCACGCTGGCCCACCCCCATCCCGGCACCAGCTTCTTCCTGTTCTGTGTCGCCCGCTGTGGATTCCTGCATAAATGCTTCTCCTTTCTGTGGCTCAGATGCTCCCCTTAGCTAATGGGTCATGCCACTTCCCCAACTGCTATAATTGGGTAGAGGCCACATCAGGGGGTAACCGTCAGGGGGTTCGGTTGCAAACAGCAGAAACACTTGATGGGGAGCATATCTGGTGGTTATAGGGGTCAGAAATAGCCCGGCCAGCACGGAGGGGCAGATTTGCCAGTAATCCTGCGGCAGCCACCAAGACCGGAACCCAGGTCTACACAGATGACTGTGTCATAGCGAGCCTAGGTGTCCCCCAGGGCTGGCACTAGAGCCAGGAGCCGTATTGGTGTCCTAAAGCTGCTGGTACAAATGACCACAAACTGGAGGGCTTCAAACAACAGAAATTTATTCCTTCACCAGGTGGAGATTGGAAGTCGGAAATCAAGGTGTTGGCGGGGCCACACTCCCTCTGAAGGCTCTAGAGGAAGGTCCTGCCTCACCTTGTCCTGCTTCTGCTTAGGGGCAACCGATCAACCTGGCTCTCCCCTTGGCCAGTGGCTACATTCCTCCAGACTTTGCTTCCTCCCTGTCTGTCTTTTTCTCGTGGCCTTCTTATAAGGGCATTGGTCATTGGATTAGGGTCCACCCTAACCCAGTATGACCTCATCTTAACTAAGCCCATCCGCAGAGATCCTGTGTTCCAAGAAGGTCCCGTTCTAAGGTTCTAGGTAGACAAGAATTGGGGGAGCAGGAGGGACACGAGTTGACCCAGTAGAGGGTCTTAGTGAGTATCTGTGATTGACCTAAAGGAAACGGGCTGCTGGTACCTTCCTCTCAGGGCCCTGCACGGGGTGGGCGTCCCAGCCCACTACTGCCCCCCAAGAACCTGCAGTGTGACCCCAAGCCAAGCCCGTCAGCCCCCCCCCCCAGGTCAACGTTCGATGTGCTGTGTGTGTGCTGCCCCCTCTCGGTTCACCCATAGCCAGTTTCCGGTCACAGAGGTACACGGACCCATTGCTAATGTTGGAGGGCCCACGGGTCGCGAATGCAGCGCAAGCTCACAGCACCGGACGTTTGAGACGTCGTGATGCGGGCGGTGGCAGGGGAGGGGGCGGCAACAGTACCACCAAATAACAGGTGACGGTACGTGCGCAAAGCACTAAGGGCAGAGGAGTCCTGGTGGCCAGAGTGGGGGGGCTGCGGCCGTGAGCGAGCGGGCTGGCGTCACCCGCTGTGCACCTGCAGGGGGCGCCGTTTCGGCAACTGCCCTGGGCCCTCGGATCCTAAAGCTAAGCAGGCACCCCTCTGCCAGGCGGGCAGCTTGCTGAGGCTGGAAGGGAAGCTCGAGCCCCCAGACTTTGTCCAGCTGGAGCTGGCGAGCAGCTCAGTGCCATGCAGCCCAGGGGAGACGTCCACGCCAGCTGCTGCCTGGGACTCCAGGTCCCTCCAAGGCACAGACGTATTCATCGTGTTGGAAGCAGCCCCCAAATGTACCTGGGGATTGGAAAGTCCCAGTCCCAGCCCCCACCCTGAGCGCCACAGGCCTCGAAAACTGGGAGGTTCCCAACCCGCGTCACTCCCGAGAGGTGTCAGCAGCCAGCACCCAATTTTCTCCCTGCCATGTCAGCCCAAGGGATGGTTCTAGGTCAGGGGCTTGTTGATACCTACCCACAGCCAGCTTGATGCAGAACTCGCATCAGCCAGGGTCTGGCTGTGGGGCCCGGGATGGAGTGGGGTTCTGATGTGGGGTTCTGCTACGCGGGACTCTGAGAAAGGTTCACGGGCTATGCAGTCCAGGGTGCCGGCTTGCCTGATGTCCCAGCCATGCCACGCACCAGCTAGGACTTAACCCCTTGACTAAGAGAGTGACTTGAGGGTCAAAAGGGAGGCCACGCTATTCTGTGTCCAGAGCGCCTCCCCACTGCATTAGGGCCGTCCTCCACCAGGACCCCAACTTTTCTCAGCAGAGAACGTCCAGGCTCTTGGTCAGTCTCAGCTGTTCACGTGGCCTTCGCCAGCGGATGGCGAGGAGTCTGCAGGACGCCTGCCGCCCCATCTAAGTCATCGGGAATGACGGGGGCATCAAGCACTTAGCAGCAGAAGCCTTTGATGTGAGGGATCATTTCCAAGCAAGTCCGTACTAAAAGCAACTCCTGCAATACACAGAAGTTTTGAACACGGAGACCCGATTCTCAAATCAAATGTTACTGACGGCATCCTTTAGCTCCCGCTGTGTAACAGACCAGCTCAAATCTTTGTGGCTTAAAATAACAACCATTTACTTAGCTCATGACTCTGCGGGTGGCCTGAGAGGTTCTGGGTCTGGGTCAGCTCAGCTCATCTCTGTCAGGCCCTCTGATGCATCCGTGGTCAGCCAGGAGGCTGGCCGGTGATAGAATCATCTAGAATGTCCTCACTCACACCACTGGTGACTGGCAGGTGGCTGGTTGGGACAGCTTAGTCCCTCAACACGGCCTCTCCAGCAGGCGACCTGGGGCTCACTCACCAGGTGCCCGAAACGTTCCAAGTGCAACGCGAGGGCAAACCCCAAAGCACTTGTGTTCTCCAAGCCCCTGCTTTTGCATCACACAGGCTAACGTCCCCTTGGCCAGAGCCAGCTCCATGAGCAAGCCCAATCTTGGTGAGGGAGGGGCTCCACAGATCAAGGGAAGAGGGAGGGGAGGCTGTTTTTGCATCTAAGATCGTTATTATTTCTATAATGAAGGTAGGATTTGGAACAGGAGGTGGGGAAGTGAGAGGTGAGCCATCTTCTCAAGTGCCCATGCCATGGGCATGTAGCCCATTGGTGGTGTTGGGGGCCAGGGGGACACATGCTAGCAACGTCCCAGCCAATAGCGCCAAGTGAAGGGCAGTCTGAAAGGGCCACATACTGTATGATGTCAGCTCTATGACATTCTGGAAAAGGCAAACCTATGGAGACACTAAAGAGACCAGTGGTGGCCAGGGCATGGGGGGAGGGATGAATTGGCAGACAGGGGGGATTTTTAGGGCAGGGAGACTACTCTGTGGTACCGGTGGATGTGTGTCATCGTACTTATGTCTACGGGACACCAAGAGTGAACCCTAGTATAATGGGCTTTGGGTGACAAAGAGGGTGGCGTCGGTGACATGTCGGTGTTCCTCTGGCCGTGGTCACAAATGACCCACTCGGGGGCCGGGTTTTGATAATGGGGAAGGTCATGCATGTGTAGGGGCTGCAGACAGGCGGGAAATCTCTGTAGCTTCTGCTTAATTTGCTGTGAACCTGAAATGCTCTAAAAACCAACATCTATTACAAAAACAAAAAGCCAGCAGCTGCACTGTGGGAAGGAGTCCGATGTGAGGTGAGGAGGCCGCACCGGGCCGTGGGAAGTGAGCAGTGAGCAGAGGGTGACTCGGGGGGAGGAAGGGGCTGAGGGCAGGGTGACAGAGTGCCTGAGACCCGGGAGGTCTGGTGCGACCTTCATAAAGGGGAAACTGAGTCACGGGTGCCCACAACAGCCAATGGGAGGGTAGGAGGGTGGGCTCTGCCATCTTCTGGCTGCCTCACTCCCTGTGACGTTGGTGGGGCCCTTGATGTCTTGGGGCTGAGTCTCCTGTCTGTAAGGGGGCTCCGTTGGCTGTCCTTCCATCCCAGGGTTGAGGGGAGGACTTAGTGAGATAATCTGTGCAAGATACTTAAACGACCAGGCATGGGGGGCAGAGTGTGAATGGGCACACACCCGTTGCTCTTTTTGTTTTTGTTTGTCATTTAAATTCAATTAATTGACATAGAGCGTCCTGTTAGTTTCAGAGGTAGAGTTCAGTGACTCATCAGTCTTGTGTAACACCCGGTGCTCATTCCACCACATGCCCTCCTTAATGCCCATCTCCTAGTTACCGTGTCCCCCCACCCCCTCTCCTCCAGCAGCCCTCGGTTTGTTTCCTCTGATTGAGCCTCTTATGGTTTGTCTCCCTCTCTGGTTTCATCTTGTTTTATTTTTCCCTCCCTTCCCCTAGGATCCTCTACTTTGTTTCTTAAATTCTACAAATGAGTGAAATCACATGATACAATGGTCTTTCTCCACCTGACGTATTTCACCCAGAATAAGACCCTTCAGTTCCATCCACATGGTTGCAAAACAAGATTTAATTTTTTTGCATGGTTGAGTCGTATTCCCTTGTGTATACGTCCCACATCTTCTTTATCCCTCCCTCTGTCGCTGTCGGTGCTCGAACCCAAGCCTCCCACCTCCCAGCCCTGAGCTTTTGCCGTGGCTGTGGGACAGCTCCCTGCAGCACGCGGCTTCAGGCCTGGGGCCTTCTCTCTGCACATCTTTCTCGCATCTGCCTCTCTTGTGGGTGCAGTCTCAACGTTGAGGCTGCATGTTCCCTCCCCCATCACCAGGCTTTCCATTTGCTGATGAAGGGGCACGGAATGCTGCGGTTCCCAGAATGTCCCCGTTAGATGCTTGCGTCACTGATGGAGAGGGCGTGTGGTCAGGTCCCAGCTCCACCGTGTGACCTTGGGGTGTCCTTTAGCCTCTCCACGCTTCAGTGGCCTCTGGAAAGTGGGCCTGACAATAGGCTTCACTCAAAGGTCCGTGAGGATCAACGGGTAGCTCCTGAAAGCAGTGGGAGCCGTGGGAGCCCATGGTGGGTGCCAGAAGGAGTCCGTTTCATCCTTTTATCATTATCACTGCCCTTCAAAAACCATCCCTTGGCTCCTTATGGCCTCATTCAGTTTGGAGCACGTGTCCTGCAAATCCCTCAGTGTCCAGCCAATCCAGACCAGCCTCTGCTCCCCAAGAGTCCCCAAGGTCCTCATGCCAGGGCTGAGACACCGGGACCCCAGGGCTGGAAGGGGCCCCAGATGAGTGGGCTCCATGTGCGACCCTGTGTAGGCGACTTCTCCCCCTGAGTTTCGGTTTCCCCTCTGTGCGCGGGCAGGCTCCACACACCCCTTTATCTGGCCCTTACCCCTCATGCCGAGGGATGGGGGCATGGCAGGGCCCTGGGGCAGGAGTGCGAGGAGCCTGCGGTGCGGGAGGGGGGATGGGGGCGTGGCCGGGACCTGGGGCAGGAGTGCGAGGAGCCTGCGGTGCGGGAGGGGAAGGCTCCGACCCTTGAGCTGGGTCCGGGGACACGAGAGAAAGACCCCAAGGTCCCTTCCTGCACATTTATATGAGCCGCAGGGAAGGCTCGGTCTATGCCTGCTGGGAGCCGTGCGGACACCCAGATGCCTCCGGGCTGGGGAGGGCACCCCTGGCGCGCCACCCGCACAAGCCAAGGCTGAGGCAGCAGCGCTTCTCCCTGGCTTCACTCAGTTTTCACAGAGGCGGCCCTTCTTAGGATCCGCCTGGCGCCAAGCTGCCAAAGCGCTTAAAAGGCACAGGACACTGAGGGAACGCGGGTCCTAATGTAGCCCGCAGGCACCGCGGGCGGGAGGCTCCACAGAGAATGGGAAACGTGGACGTGGGAAGCGTTCGTGTATGCGCATGCATGCGTGAGCATGTGTGTGCACATGTGTGACTGTGAGTGTGTGCACATGTGAGACTGTGAGTGTGTGCGAGCACATGTGTGAAGGTGACTGTGTGTGCGTGCGTGACTGTGAGTGTGCGAGCACATGTGTGAAGGTGAGTGCGTGCACATGCGTGACTGTGAGTGTGCGAGCACATGTGTGAAGGTGACTGTGTGTGCGTGCGTGACTGTGAGTGTGCGAGCACATGTGTGAAGGTGAGTGCATGCACATGCATGACTGTGAGTGTGCGAGCACATGTGTGAAGGTGAGTGCGTGCACATGCGTGACTGTGTGTGCGAGCACATGTGCGAATGTGAGTGTGTGCGTATGCGTGACTGTGAGTGTGTGCATCACATGTGTGAAGGTGAGTGCATGCACATGCATTACTGTGAGTGTGCGAGCACATGTGTGAAAGTGACTGTGTGTGCGTGCGTGACTGAGTGTGTGCGAGCACATGTGTGAAGGTGAGTGTGTGCGTGTGCGTGACTGTGAGTGTGTGTGAGCACATGTGTGAAGGTGAGTGTGTGCGCATGCGTGACTGTGTGTGCGAGCACATGTGTGAAGGTGTGTGCGCATGCGTGACTGTGTGTGCGAGCACATGTGTGAAGGTGAGTATGTGCACATGCGTGACTGAGTGTGTGCATCACATGTGCGAAAGTGAGTGTGTGTGCGTGCGCGACTGTGAGTGTGTTCAAGCACATGTGTGAAGGTGAGTGTGTGCACATGAGTGTGTGTTTCAGTTAGTGGCCAGTAACTGACCAACAGACTAAGGTACAAAAGTGCAGACGGAAAACCAAAACCCACCTTTTCTAAGCATCTTTATGCCACGAAAAGATGTCTTTTTTAAAAAAAAATTTTTTTTATTTATTTGACAGAGAGAAACACAGCCAGAGAGGGAACACAAGCAGGGGGAGTGAGAGAGGGAGAAGCAGGCTTCCCGCCAAGCAGGGAGCCCGATGTGGGGCTCGATCCCGGGTCTCCGGGATCATGACCTGAGCCGAAGGCAGTCACCTAACCAACTGAGCCACCCAGGTGCCCCGAAAAGATGTTATTTCAAAAACAGTCTGCAGCTTTCTGAAGACAAAAGAGCCGTTTCTGACGCCAGTGACTCAGATTATAATTAGGCCCAGCTTCAGGGGACTTAGCGCACTGACAGGGGACAGGGAAGGAGGTGCCCTCCTTGGGACGGGACGTGAGCAGGCTGGTTGAGGACTGTCGCTGACATCCGGGAGGGATGCTTCTAACAAGGGCACGATTAGGGCCCGTCCTGAATCTCCCTGTGGAGGGACTTGGCGGTTCGGGGACTTCTCACCGGGGTCACCGCCCGGCCCCGCGTGCCTCCTGCACCCAGCTCCACCCTGCAAGGGCGCTAGCTCCCAGGGGAACCCTGCCCCCTCCGCGTGGGTCTGGGGGGGGCCTCTCCCTGCTCCCCATGTCCTGCTCCCACACGCTCTTTCCTGGAGCCTCCACTGGGGTCCAGTGTGGGCTGCAGGCTTGGGGTGGGACCACCTTCCTTCTTCCTGGCATCTGGCCACTTGCTCCCACCCGGTAGACTCATTCTTCCCACGTGTGCAGGAACATGGCCTGTACTTCTAGTTTTTCCAGGCAGGTTTGGGTCACCTGGACCCTTTGGGAAGAGTCTTGTGGAATTTAAGCCCTGCCTGCCCCAGGACAGCTGAGCTGGTTTTAGGGCCAAAGGCTTCCTTGGTTTCTCCTCTGTCCCTCCTCCCTTCCCATTGCTCGGCAGGGGGGTGAGGAGAGGCGGCTATGAGCTGGGGTCAGGGCCCCCTGAACAGTCTTTGGAGACCCTCCCCACGGGCCCCCCAGCACCTAGCATGGCCCAGGCGGCTTCTTGTTCCCACACCTACACCCCTCGGACGTCCCAGGGGGCGCTCGACAAGCTCTTGGAGTGGTTTCTTTACTACCCGCACCCATGCTCCTCAAGCAGGGACTGGCCGATTTATGCCAATTATAGCCAGACCCCTTCCTCAGGCTGACCCCCTGCTTAAGCTAGGCTTGGAGACTTGGCTGGAATCCAACCCCATTTGCACCCCATGCGACCTGTCCCCAGGGCCAGGCTGGCTTGGGTGTGCAGCCCTCCAATGCCTCCACCCCGGGCTCCCTTGTCCCTCTGCGCCGCCCCCATCCCAGCACCCAGCCTCCGACCTGGAGCCCACCGCCCCAACCACCGTCCTGAAGAGAGGCACTGCCCAATCCATGTGCCAGGGGACGTTCAGTGCCCTCCCTCTAGGCTGCAGGGTGGCGCTCAATCCCAGTGAGGCTTCATGAATTTGTACCTTTTTCTGAGCTATCTCTGCTCCTGGATACTTGGTTCAGCATCGGCGGCCCCATTTAATGGCTAGAAAACCGAGTCAGGGTCCGATCATGGAACATCGGCCAGGGAGGGGCAGGGTGGGAATTTCTATTCACATCTAGGGCTCTAGTGCCTGTGGGCCTGGGCCGTCCTGGCTGCACACTTAGGGATGCTCCCGCCACTTCTGCTCTGTGTTCCCCCAACAGTCATGGCCAGCCCTCAAGTGTTCAGGTCCCTTCTGCCTCAGCCCGAGTTGGTCCAATTCCCTGAAATGCCTTCCCAGGCCTCCCTTGCAGGGCCCGGGGAGGACTCGCGGCCAGGGAGCTGGGCACAAGGTCCCCAGGCCCAGGCTTGCATCTCCTGTGAGACTTCCGTGGGCTCCTTCACCTCTCTGAACCTCCCTGCCTCAGTTTCTGTGTCCATAGAATGGGAAGAGATTTGAGTCCCTCTAAGAGTTGTGAGAGGGTCAGTGAGAGGTAAGATGAGAAAAGCCTTTTCCAAATAGGAAAAACTTTCCAGGGTGTCATCACCAGTCTGACCCAGGGCCTTTGCATATACTCCCTTGCAGCTCATGGGAGTGAAGATGAGGGTTTCTCCCCTTCATCCAGCAGTGCAGAGCTGAGGACCAGGCCAGCCAGAGCTGCAGATTGGGGCGGGGGGGGTCCTAATTCTTCTTCTTCTTTTTCTCCTCCTCTTCCTTCTCCTTCATCATCAACACCATCATGATTGTTCACGTGAGCCCTCCTAGAGGAGTATGTGTTCTGGTTACCTCTCTGGGGGAGGAGGAAGCTGAGCGGGGTGAGGCTGGGATTCCGCTGTGGAGCCATGAGAATACTGTGGTCAGCCACGCCATGGCCCACCAGGGAGCAGGTGCTGCCCCAGGCCACCTGAGCTGCGGGAGCCACCTTCTCCCAGATCACTCGCCCTGGCTGATTCCCCTGGGGCTGGGCCCGTGGCCACCACATGAAAGCCTGTGCTCTCTGGAGGCTGAGTGGTCTGGATGGGTAACCCACCAACACCCACAGGGAGGCTCTCGCTGCTCTCGTTCCGCTCACCCAAACTGTGGCTGGAAATCTTGGCTCTGTCAACAGACACTGGGCCCCCGTGAAACTCGGGGCCCTGCCGTCTGCTGGGTCCTCAGTGTGGCCTCTGCATGGCATCACATTCCTCCTGGCCTCCCTGCCTCCACGTCCCGGGACACCTCTGAGCCCAGCCTAGTCCCCAGAGACACTATGGCCTTCGACCTCCTTCTCCTCTCCCCCTCTATGCGACAGACTCCCACTTTAGCCAGACCTTCCTGAGGATCCTCTGAGGACTCTCCTCCCTGAGCCTGCACCAGCTCCCGCAGAGAATCCTGCTAAGCCGCTTTATCAGGGATCCTCCAATCCCTCATCCCCCATCTTTGGTGTCTGAGTCCTTGGTCCTTGGGAAAAATTCTATCGGGCCGTTTAGCAGGAATTCCCCAACCCCTGAGGTCTAATCAAACCCCTCTTAGTAAGGTTCCATCCACTGACCCCTCGATCCACTCCGTGGTTATAAATCCCCAGCCGTCTTTGCTGTATTTGGACTTGACTTCTATCTCTTGATTTTATTGCAACCGTCTTGACCCCTATAGTAATAGTCTTGAATAAAGTCTTCCTTGCTGTTTCTAGCGAGCATCTGGTGTGATTCTTCTCTTTAACAACCCCCTCCCTTAGCCTCTGCTAGCCGAGCCATCCTCCCCCAAAACCGCTCACCCCTGGAATCTTACTCTGTGTCTTGGTCTAGAGCAAACACGGTGTTCAGAGCCCCAGCTTCCCCTCCTGGCTCCCCTCCCGGGAGGGCGCTCCCCACACCCTCATCCTATCAAATGGGCAGGGAAGAGAGAAGAAACCACACAGAGCACAGAAGGCAGGTTGCTGAGCAGAACAGGTGCTCAGCAAACATGTGTTTCTTTGTCCTCAGTCTGCTGTTTATAAGAGGACTTAAATCTGCCAGCAAAGGAAGACTGCGCCACCGGGATATTCTGTCTTCCATTGGGGGAAATAAAATCCCAGGCGGCCAGAGAGCGGCAACTCTCAGAAATGGTGACATCTACCCAGCTCTGCTTCCCTATTTATCTCTCTATTTCGGTGCACAAAAGGACAGGCAGGTGGCCAGCCACAGAGCCGAAATTGAATAAAAGAACGGGGAAGGTATTGGACAGTCCAGGCTCAGCCCCGGTAGGGTGTGGGTCTTCAGCAAGATTGGTCTGGTATTTTGTTTTCCCCTCTGCCGGAAGAGCAGGGCAGGGAGTAGATGAAATGTTTTAGGTGACTGTCAGGAGTTTTCCTTCCCTTCCCATAGGCAGACAGCTCTCTTGGAATTGGCTGTGACCCACCTGAGGGCCTTGGAGGCACCCTGCATCTTTGCCTTGACTGGCTTACAGGGAAGAGCCTGGGGGCAGTGAGACTTAGCAAATGTGACCCCTGAGCTCTCCTGGGGGACTGGTAAGCTTGGGTCACAGGGTGACTCGGTGCAGGAGCTGGGGCCAGAGGCATGGGTTTCCTTGCTTTTATGACAACTTCAAAAGTTCCCTGCCCCACGAAGCCTTCCTTACATCCACCCCAACCCTAGGCTGGAGTAGGGTCCCTCATTGGAGCCCAAATTGAGCCCCATTGCGTTCAACACAGCTCCCTCTTTGGGGGCAGGTGTGTCTGAGCACAGAGGGGGCAACAGTACATCTGGATAAATGGATGCATGGAAGTCTTCCCCTCTGGTCCCATCTGCATACCGCGGCGTGCAGAGACCCATCGCGAGGCGTTTTATCCCCCCGAGGGCCAGCTCCGACCTGGCAACTGACAGCTACTTACAATAACACTATTAATATAACGACAATAAAAATAACCACCACACTAATGCCACCAGCAATCACGGAGTCTTACTACGAACCAGGTGCATTTCCAGTGTATGTTACTGAAGGCTCGTGACAGTGACAGCCGTGGGCGGTGGGTATTATTATCCTAATTTCTCAAATGAGGAACCAGACGCTCAGAGCGCTGACTCCCTTGATGAGCGAGCGAGGGCGGCCCTGGAGCTGGTTGTGGGCAGGGTGGGGCGGGAAGGGGCGCGTGGGGGTGCTGGGTCAGGTGGTTAGTGTCCCGGGACTGCTGCTGAGAGGGCCGCAGATGGGGCACAGGGAGGGAGCTTACGACGACAGGAATGTGTGCTCCCACGGTTCTAGAGGCTGGAAGCCTGAGATCAAGGTGCTGGTAGTCTGGTTCCTTCTGAGGCTGTGAGGGAGAAGCTGCCAGAGCTTCTCTCCCTTTCTGGGAGTTTGCTGGCAACGTGCGGTGTTTCCTGGTTTGTAGACGCATCCCCGGGCCCCTGCCTCTTGTCTTCATGTGGACTTCTCCCCGTGCACGGGCCTGTGTCCAAGTTTGCCCTTTTTATAAGGACATTGGTCATATCGGGTTAGGGCATACTCCACGGTGGCCACATCTTAACATGATTAATTATATCTGCATCAATCCCATTTCCATGTAAAATGCCACATTCTGACGCATGGGATGTTAGGACTGCAACCTGCGTGTGCTGGAGGTCAAATTCAACCCCCAACAGTGACTCTGGGTGGGGCTCCGGGAAACTGGCCAGCCATGGGGTCAGTGAGCTCAGGCTGAGTGCCAGGTGGGCACTGGGGACAGGCCAGAGGGAGGGGGTGATGGTGGGGGCACTGGGGACAGGCCAGAGGGAGGGGGGGACGGTAGGGACATTGGGGACATCAGTGTGCCTCGGGAAACTGGCAGCTGGTCAGGGAAGTTGCCTGGGTTCCCCATCAGGGCAAATGGTTATCCTCAAACCACAAGCCCAGGAGGGAGCCCTTGCCCTCCCAACCCCTCAGATCTGGACCCGCATTACCTCGAGAACTCTTGAATCTGTTCACTTCTCACAAATAAGCAAGTACTTATAAACCATGGCAGATAGCACGGAACACCTCAGGGGGAAAAGCCAAGAAGACAGACAGGAAGCGCCAGGAGGGGCGGGGCTTCAGAGAGGCATGTGTCCCCCAGGCAGGAAGGAGGCGGCCAGGGTGGGGAGCATATTGGGAGACAGCAGTACTGGCTGGTAGGAAGAATGAGCCAGTACAAAGGCCCTGAGGGAGGTGTGTGCATGACGCGTCCTGGGAGTAGCAAGGAGGACAGTGGCGTAGAGGAAAGGAGCGGGTGGGAAAGATGCCAAAAAGGTGGTCTGGGGAGGGGTGGGCTACCTCATGTGCCCCAGGCCAAGGATGCAGGCTCTGACCCAGGCTGGTACCCAGCGACCTCCCCATCTGATGGTGAGAGGAGCCTCAACATCCAAACACCCAAGCCCGAGTCACACCCAGGCCCCCAGGCCCGTCCTGCCTGCACGAGCCCAGCTCCCAAATCAGCAAAAGCAGACAGTGCATGGTTGTCATGATTGAAATCACTTTATATAACAATATCGTGAAACCCTAAGGAGGAGCGGGGGAGAGAACCCCCAGAAATAATGAAATAAAGACAACGGACTCTCTATGAATAGAAACCCCATTTGCAAAAACCGCAGAAGGGATCACAATGTTTCCAAATCTTCCCATGGCTTTGCTTTAATTGCCGCCCAGCACCACTTTCTTCCTGATGCTTTAATCAACCAATTTAGATGTATCACCGTGCTTGACACAGGCTTGATTTCTGATAAATGAAACAAAAATATTAAGAACACTGGCACAGTTGGGAACAGCAGGCCTGCTCCCTGCCCAAGTTCTGCTTAACATTTCTGCCAAACGTCCCCATTCATGCAGCAAATCTCTGCTGAGGCCCTACTGTGTGCCAAGCCCCAGACGCACAGCAGAGAGCAGGCAGATACATGAGACCCCCCTCTCGCCGTGTTGGGGGACTTCCAGATCAATGGAGTATTTGTGACAACATGACAAGGGAGAAGAATGTCCAGATGCTGGAGATGCTTCAGCTGAGACGGAGCGGGGGAATCTTACTGGGGTGAGGCAGCAGGGGCAGCCGGGGCCTTACTGAGGGAGCTGACATCTTAGAGAAGATTCAATGGCGTGAACCACTTAGCTGTGTGGGTCTCTTAGGGCAAGAAGGGAGGCCGTGAGCCAGCCTTAGCTCTGGGTGACACAGGGTCACAGACGGAACAGAGGGGTCCCTGGGGCCGCTGGCTGAGAGTAGATTGGGGAGCAGAGGACTGTTTGAGTGACAACTCTGCTCCAAATATCTCAGCTCTGTGATTGTGTGGTCCTCAAATGACCTGAAAGCTTCCGTGGGGCTCAGGCCTGGGGTCAGGGAGACAATAGTGCGTTGAGGTTGACGAAGCGGGGTTCCCCTGAGAGGTCTGCAGCGGGGCCTTCTTGGACAAGTCAGCCAGCTTCTGGTGGCTTCTGTCTGTAATCACCGCGTGGCCCGGCCGGCTGCGCTGAGGTGCGGGTGAGGGACTGGGTGAGAATGTCATGGGCCAAACACAGGTGCTCTCTGCACTCTGAGAAGCCCCCCTGTGAGCCCTGCCGTCACTGACTGGCCCGGGCAAGCCCTCGGAAGGGGACGGGGTGGACACGTACCCCGGAACACCTGTCACGCACCTGTCTGGAGGCACAGGGGGCCAGGGTGAGGGATGGGACCACCTGAGCAATGGGTCCCTCATTAAGCCCTCAAGGCCAGACCTGGGGCTGGGAGGGGACCCTGCCAGGCTTTGTTCACAGTCGAAAGCCTCCACACCGCATATCGACACAGTTGCCTCTAGGTCCCCGAGACCTAGAACGCAGGCCCAGGTAGGAAGGAGCTGCCCCCCAGCACACACACCCTGATGGGCAGACCTATGTATTCACCGCTTAGCTGAGTGCAGCTGGTGAGACCTCAGGGCTCACCCCCTCTGAGCCCCAGGTTCCTCCTCTGTGAGACAGGGTGGCCAGAAGAGCCCAGCAACTTTGGCAGGTGACTTGCATGACCAGAGCTCTGGGCAGGACAGGAGGCATTTGTTTGCTCCAATCACGGCCTCTGCCTCACCCTCTCTGGCCCTTAAGAAGAGCCTGTAGCCCTCTAGCCACCCGTCCTTGTCCACCCAGATGGCTGCACTGGCTTTAAGTCCGTCCTCCCACGCAGATCTGGGGGCCCGGACTAGGAGAGCACAGGCCACTGTCATCCTGTCTTGCCTCCTCCCCTCCCTTGCCTATTGGGACAATGACAACCCGGAAGCGTCCCCAGCAGCAACCTGGAAGGCTCTGGTTTAGCTCGCAGTCTATACAGCATCCTGTGCTGGTGCCGGATCCAGACAGACCCCAGCGTCCCGAAACCCCAGGGTGACCCCTGGCCCATGTATGTCTGAATCACTGTTTTGATGTCCCCAGAAGTAGGGGACCAGATTATACTTGATGGCCCCTAGGAATGGGGAGCTCTCGACCCGAGGGGACTAGCTCTCTCAGCTCCGCTAGTTGGGGCTATTCCTCCCAATCAACCCACAGGGTCTCCCTGCAGTCCCGGCACCGCCCCTCAGAGACACAGAGCAGGGCCGTTTCCTCTCCTTGCAGGCTCGCCCTGCGGAGGTCACCCATTGTGCCCATCCCACAGGGAGGTATGATACACAACACCAAGCACCTACTATGTGCTTCAGAGGTGCCTATTGTGTGCCATTTCTATGCATACTTCACAGCACAAAAACATGCCCCCTTGATGGGCCACAATCCCCATTTCATGAAAGGGGAAACAGGCTGGGAGAGGAAAAACCACTGATCTGAAGTCACGATGCCTGTGAACGGCTGATCTGGGTTGTGGCCCTAGGCTTTTAAGTTCCAGACGGTGTTCTGGGTTGTTAGGCCCCCAAAGGGAATCAGGCAGCCAAGGGCCACAGCGCGCACTTGGCCGGGCAGGAAGGTGGAGGCGGGGCAGGGAGGTGGAGGCGGGGCAGGGAGGTGGAGGCGGGGCCTGGGAGGTGGAGGCGGGGCCTGGGAGGAAGGTCTCCACCCTCCCGGGCTGGGGGCGTGATCAGGGAGGGGGCTGCGGGCCTGCTGATGCCAGGATGTGGCCACTTCCTCACCAGGAAGCCCAGCCTGGAGGACAGGTGACTTGCTGAAAGTCACCCCCCAGGAAGGGGCAGAGCCAGGGTTCAGACACCTTCCCATCCTCCAAGCGGGACCTCAGCAGAGCAGCCAAGCTTGGACTCAGCACTTTCAGAGATGGAAACTCCCCCCTTCCTCTGGCTCCTCTCTTCTTTGAAACAGCTGGCAGGGCTCAGCCCTGTGCCCAAAGATGCCAGGAGCAGTTGTCCCCTCCGTGGGCGGCCGGGTCCTTTCCCTCCTGCTGCACATGGGGCTGGGAGGGGCAGCTGCCCCAGCTATTCTTAGCTCCCGGGGCCCACAAGCAAGGTCACCCTACCGTCCTGAGAGGAAAGTGACTCAGATTTGGACAAGCTGACGGAGTCCCTGGTCCCTGGGTGCCCTGCTCCAGAAGGCAAGGGCCGTTCCTGGTTCAGGGCCCGGGCCAGGGCGGGCAGCCAGGTGGAAACCCAGCCCAGAGGCAAATATGCCACTCCGCCCGGCAATTTGCCTGTGGTGCCCAGGGGTGCCTGTGCTCAGCGACGTGTTCCGGGGCACCCCGGACAGTGCCTGGCACCTGGAAAAGGCTCCCTCAATACTCATGGAATGTGTCGATGGATTAATCCGTGAGGGAGCCCCAATCTCCATTTTGAGAACCATCCACCTGGTGGGGGAGGGCAGTGGTTTCCGTACAGGTCATCATGGCCAACCATCTACGAAGCGCTGTCTACAGGTCATTGGCCGAAGGAAGGACAGCCAGACCTGAGTCCTGGTGACAATCATGCAGATCAGAACTCTTGCTTATGCTCGTGTTATACCCAGGATGCCAGGCATGGGGAAGCTAGGGGTCCCTGGTCAGTGAGTCCAGACCCCAGGCCACAAACCATCCTGAAGCTGGCAGGCTGGATGGGAGATCCAGAGGGAAAGTCCTGCTCAATGGGCCCTGAGATGGACGGTGGGGACCGGGGTTCTAGAACAGGCAGTGCATAAGCAGTGACCCGGGAGCCTGTCACGGAGAAAACCGGGGACCTTTGGTGTGTCCCCAGTGGCTGCCTATGAGATGCTGGGCCCACCAGGAAGGCTGGGTGTTCAGGGGTGTTGGGGGCCTGGTGTTGGGGCTTGGGGGCAAGCAGGAGGCAAGATTAAGGTTGTGCTTTGGCATGAGCCCCTTGGTTGCCCTGGGGAGAGGGCACAGGGGGCACCAGGACAGCTAAGGGTGGCTGGGGCCTGGTGCAGATAGAGTGGGTGAGTGGGGTCTAAAGTCAGGAATGGAGATTGCCTCCAGTCTCCCTGACAGCTGGGAGAGGGAGGAGGAGCACTGGAGGGAGGGAAGCAGAGAGGAGACGAACCTCATTACACGGTGGGATTAATCACACCTTTACGGGAAGGACTTCTCACATCATTATCTGCCGTGGGATGAGCAGCTTGTTTGGGGTGCCGGGAGAATTAATTAAAGTTGGGGACGCCTCGGAGAGCTACTGATGAAAGGTGCAAGGCAAGTGCCAAATGTGCTTATTAATAAAATATCAGGGCCAAGTTGCAGACGCGGCCAGACCCTGTGCTAGGGGTCCCGGGGGAGTTGGGAGAGCCATCCGCCCCACGACGCCTTCCCGGCTGGCTAGAACCACGGGCACGACTTCTTGAACCTGAGGCCAGCTCGGGGCTGGGGCCTTGTGCCGGGTGACCACAGGGACATCGAGCCAGCCAGCCCTCCAGAAGCTCCTGGTGGGGACAGAAGCTCAAGTAGCGTCACTTAGATGCCCGGGGCTGCGATGGGCAGGGAGCCCAGAGGAGTCAGCCTGGGCTGAGGAAAGGCTTCCAGAAGGAGGAAACAAGTGACCAGGTCATCAAGAATACTATGGAGCAAGAGACACAGTCCAGAAAGAGAAAGTGAAGAGCTGGAGGCAGGTAGAGAGAAGTCAATTCAGGAAAGATGAGAGACTGATCGAGCCTAGGGTGACCCTGTGGCAGGAGACGAAGCCCGGCGGCATGTCCTGAAGGCTCTGGGGAGCCATGGAAGGGTCCTGAGCAGGGGTGTGAAGCCGTTGGATTTGGTCTCACACAGATCTCTTTGGCTCCCAGGGGGTCAGAGAAGGAGTCAGGGAGGCTGCCGGCTACCGCATGAGTTCAGGCAGGAGGGAGTGAGGCTTGAACTGGGCAGCACCGGGGAGCAATAGGAGGAGTGGCCGAGCGGCTGAAGCCAGAGGACCCGAAGGGCTCTGCCTGATGAAGCCAGCACTCTGGGGACGGACTGGTGAAGGCCTGAGACTTGCCAAGGGCAGAGTTCCCACATAGATTGGCCTCTCTGTCCATGGCACCAATCCTGTCCTTCTCTGGGACGGACAGACTCGGTTCAAATCCCAGCTTGACCACTTCGTAGCTGTGTGATCCTGGGCTCGTCACTTAACCTCTCTGGCCTGTTTTGTCAATTGTAAAGAAAAACGCAAAGAAGCAAGTCCGACGACAGAGTGACACCAGCAGGGCACGGAGCTCCCGGCAAACGGAAACTGGGCCTTGTTTCAGTCAAGCATCTGCTTTCAGGGCTGATGGCGTGGGCCCCTCGGAAGTGCGGAGAGAAGCAACTGTCAACGTAATTCGAGAGGAAAGATGGCTCTTCATCTCAGAGAGGTCGGGTGACCTGTCCAGGGCAAAGCCCACACCCCACTTCCCTGGGACAGAGCTTCTGAGTAGGGGCCAACGGGGCAGTGAGGCCTCCGCTCAGGGTGCTTGGCTCAGCCTGCGAACTCTATCATATTGGTCCTGGTCATCTGCGCTCCAGGACAGAGGTGCTGGTGAGCCATGGGAGCCCGAGAGCCACCAGCTGCAGCAGCCAGAACCCGGACAGATGCAGGAACGGGGGTCCTGTCCTATCAGCCCGATGTGTGCTGGGAGCAGACTGGTGGGGGATCTGAGGACCGGCTGGAGACCCCCAATGCAGCCTCTCTGCCTTTCCCCGGGTGAGGGCTGGGCCTCTTGGGTGCCAGGCCTGAACTCAGCTCCCCACCAACCCCCTGCGGGAGGTGAACCAACTTGCCCGAGGCCATCAGCGGGCATGGGGGCAGCCAGGGTGCAGGCCCAGGGCTCACGGCTGTGTGGCCAGAGCTCTGCATCACAGTGCGTCCCTCCCATTCTAAGGTTCCCCACCTGTGAGACCGTCATAGTGACAGAGGACACCGGCTCCGAAGCCACAGGCCTGTCGTCATTTAATACACACTATGTCCCCAGCACAGCCTGGTGCAACCGGAGGCAGGTTATCAGTGACAGGGACTGACGAGTAAACAGAGCCCCTGGGGACTCTTGTTTTGCAGTTTGGAAGACGCAGTTGGGGATCGCCCACCAACCCTTTCCGGCTCCCGATGCCCCGGAGGGCAGATGAGCTCCTGCCCCTCACGCACACCCTGCAGCAGCTCCTGCCCGCAGGGCGTCTGGAGGCTCCAAGCCTGAGCATCCTGGGCAAGCAGGTCTGCCAAGACTACCTTCTCGAGGCTTGCTGTTGCCCCCCGGGAGCGAGGCCCATCACTAGAGTCAGCTGCCCCAAGCCTATAGAAGGGACTCCACTGCCAGCTCTCGCCAGGTGGATGGAGACTCTGTCTTTCATCCCTGTGCTGAATTTTCTGAAATGTGGAATTTGCAACTTGTGTCTGACATTATTACTTACATCTCCCTGATAGCCACCGGCTATGGGGGAGGACCGAACAAAGTAGAAATACTCGGGAACATCTCAGTGCCATACCTGAGAATGGGGAGCCGTCATGACCCATCACTTGCGTCCAACGAGGGACCAAGTCAGCCCTTGCTGACTTTGGCCCACAGCACACGTGGGGCAGGGCGCCTCTCAGGGATGTGGGAAGGCAGGGGTCGGAACATGGAGCGCACTGAGTGCCACGCTATGGGCTCAAACTTCATCCCAAAGAGTAACCACAGGCAGAGACATGTCTAGGTCAGGGTCAGGTTGTACAAAGAGGGCCCCAGGGGTCTGCAGCAGGAGGGATGGGCTGTAAGGATCCTTGCCCCATAAAAATTAAGCAAGTAACTGGCATGAGTGGTTGCTGAGTATATTGGTATATACATGTTTTTCTATTAGCACGTAATAAATGCACTAGCTTAAAACAGCACCCATTCATTATCCCACAGCTCCGTAGGTCAGAAGCCTGGATGGGCTGGGTGAGTCCTCTGCTTGGGGTCTCACAAGGCAGAAATCATGTCATCAGCCAAAATGAGCTCTTGTGGGGAGACTCTAGGGATCTTTCCGGGGCTCCTTCAGGGCACGGTGGAATGCAGTTACAGGTGGCAGCAGGACTGAGGTTCCCTTTTTCACTGGCTCTGGGTGGGGGGCTGCTCTCCCCTCCTTGCCCTGAGACCTTCCCACTCAGCAGGAGCCTCCCTCCTGGGGACCCCTTCCACACTGACTTCCTCTTCTAATTCGGGCAGTGGGAGTGGACCTCAGGTTTTTTAAAGGGCTGCTGCAATCAGCTTAGGTGTGGGATAATCTCCTTATCTGAAGGTCAATGATTAGTAATCTTTAAAATACATTATATCTGTAAAACCCCTTTCGCGAGGTAATGGAATCTCAGAGTAACGGGGGGCGGGGGAGGCCAGCAGGGTGAGGGGGGCCGTGGGACCTGCTTCCACCAGGGCCTGCCGTGTTCACTTTTGAGGCAGACAGAAGCGCCGTCTGTTCTGTTCTGTTCTCTTCTCAGCTCTGAGTGGTCCTGCCAGGCTCCCAGTACAAACCTTGCTCACCCCTTGCACCCAGGAGGGAGGCAGGCAGGCGCAGGAAGGAGCGGGAGGCTGTGCAGAGGCTCCCTGTGATTTAGGTCCCCCGGTCACTCGGTTGCCCCCTACCGCCCATCCCTGGAACCACAGGGAGGATGTAACTTTTCGGTCACACTCCCCTGGCCAGTTGGGAGAGCATAAAAAGCGAGGTCCCTGACTGGCCTCCTGCCTCCAGGGGGTCAGGGCTGGGAGGCAGAGGCTTGGCTGCTGGCCAGCTCCTCACCCCCCTCCAGGGGCTTGAGTCCTCTGACTACAAGGACGGACTCGATGCCCCCCCAACAGTGCTTTGTCCAGAGCTGGAGGCAGCGTGCGAATTTCAGCCCCTGCAGATGGAGAAGGTAACAGGCTGCAGGAAGCCAGTGACCTGCCCATCATCCCCCTCCACTCCATAGGATGGACCGAGTAGCCAGATGGTCCAGAACCTAGGCCCCAGGCCAGGCCAGCAGTCAAATTCTGGCTTGGCCACACCCTCCGCGCGTGACTCTGGGGCTGAGGTTTCAAATGTCTCTGGGCCCCGGTTTTGATTTTGGGAAATAGGGGATCTTGAAGAGGTTGGAGGGACTTGAGGGGCCCTTGGGAGGGCAGAGGCTTCTCCCTGAGGGAGGGGGGAATAAGAGGAGTCAGTGCAGGGGCTGGTGGTACTCACCCTGGTGCCCCTCCCCCGGCCCACCGCAGGGGCTCAGCTTCCAAGAGCCTCGCTCCCTCCCAAGGGCGGCTCACTGTACAGACCTCTGCTGAACGCCTCACGTCCCCAACTTCTAATTAAATGGCAGTGATTTTGACGTGGCAGGTGATCTTCTCGGGAGGCCTGGCTTTAAATTTAGCTCCCTCCCCAGCCAGCCCTTTGAAAAGGCTGCTCTCCACGGAGAGAGAGTGTGAGTCATCGCCAGGCCTCCCTCCCGCCCTGGTAAGCAGTGAGTTTGCGTTTGCGGGGGAGCAGGCCTCCCGAAGGCAGAGAAATAGTAAATAGGGACAGTATTAAAGGCGACCGTGCCTGTGGAGCTCGACACACAGTAGGCTCAGAAATGAGGCGTCTGTGTATTACCCGCACATACCCCCTATCTCTCCCCCCCAGCCCGGCCCCCCAGTGGGGACACAAAGACTTGTGGTCTGGGTACGAAGACGCCAGATGCCCAGATGCCCGTGTCCAAGCCTGGCTCAGCTAGCCCCCAGTGGCCCTTGGAGCCCACTCCTCCTGCATCCACAGGTGCACAGCCGGCAGGGCAGGAGCCCTGAAGCCTCATAATGCTCCCCACCCCTAAAGATGCCCTCTTGTACCCTAGTCCTGAAACCCAGGGACGTTATCTTATATGGCAAGAAGGAAAAAAAAGGAACTTTGCAGACCTGGAAGAGCTTTGAGATGGGGGTGACCCCAGATTATGAAAGGACCCCAAAGGCCATCACAGGGGATCTTCTGGGGGATTGGTCAGACACACGGCACACAGAGTGACAGGCAGATGCTGGCCTCAGAAGCCAGAATGACACGGCCATAAGCCATGGTTGGTGGCAGTCACCAGGAGCTGGAGTGGTCCTCCCCTCCAGTGCTTGAGGAAGGCAGCCCCTCACACACCTGACTTTAGCCCAGTGACACTGATTTTTGGCTTTCTGGCCTCCAACACTATAAGGGAATAAATATGTGTTGTTTTAAGTCACCAAGCTTGGGGTCACTGGTTGCAGCAGTCATCTGAAAGCAGAGCACAGGAGTTGGGAGAAATGAACGAACTCGCCCTTTGTCACACAGCTGGGGCACAGCTACGCTGAGATTCCGAGCCCCATCAGACCAGTCCCACGGCCCATGCTTTTCCCTGCGTACTCGGGAGCCCCTCTGGAAGAACAGAAGGGATATTGATGCAGATCTAGTACCAACTAAGTGGCAGATGCTCTTTTCCTTTATGACACAGTTTCTCAGTTAATCCTTATGTTGACCCTTTGAAATGGATAAAATCATCCCCATTTTGCAGATGAGGAAACTGAGGCTCAGGGAGCCAACCTCACTTTGTCCAAGGTGGGGGAGCCAACTGCAGGGAAGGAGAGGTGCAGGCCTGGGAACACAGGGAGGGCAGCCCCGCTGGCACACAGGAGGGGCTAGTGGAAGTTTGAGGCTGACCAGGGCATCCCTAGCGGTTAGCGGCCTCGATGTGGCTGGAGACCGGGGTACCTTGCTGCAGAACAGGCTGGGAAGGCCGGCTGGGACCCCAGGGCCGAGAAGGGGTGACTGTGTTTAGCAGGTAGGTGATCAGGGTGGATGGAGGTGTAACACCCTGAGCCATCACCCGACTGGGCTGTGAGCCTGTTGGGCGCAGCGAGCTCGTCTCATCTCGGGGTGTCTTGTGTCAGACAAGGGACAGGTCCAGAGCCCTGCTCAGGGAGGGAGGAGGAGGGATTGTCCTGAGTAACAAGGCTTTCCAGTATACCCTGAACATGCCATACCCAGGAACACAAACACACACACACGCCCCCCATGCTATATAGCCTCAATGACCCGCAGGACACAGGCTCTGGCAACAGAGGATAAACACCTCTCAACCTGAACACCACCCCCCCATGAGCTCTTAGGTCTGTTTCTTCACCTTTCTTGTCCTTGGTTTCACCATAACATGGGGTGACCACTGACCCCCCTCTCGGGAGGGTTGGCAGGTGCCCAGCGAAGTGCATCCTGCCTCCTGCCTCATTTAGTCCTCACAAGATCCCAGGAGGGAGGTGCTGCTGCAATGTCTTTAGGGAAGAGCACTGCCCCAGGTGGAAAGCCTGGGATGGGAAGTCAGGGGGATCTGGGCTGCAGCCCGGCTTCTGCCTCTTGCTGGCTGTGTGGCTCATGGCAGGTGTCCTAACCTCTCTGAGCCCCAATTGCCTGCCTCGTCTGCAAAAAAGGGGAGGACACCACCCAGTGCTTTGGTGAGGAATAAACAAAATACTGCGTATACAGGGCTCAGCCCAGTTTCTGGTGGGTTGGATCCGTGTCCATAACCATGAAGCCAGACCCAAGGATGGGAGAGCCCCGAGGAGTTTGCACTGGGGGGATTGACCTGTCCTCCAGGGCAGTCAAACACACTCTCCCTCCCCAAATGATCAACGAATAGCTGCCCTTGGTCACCACTCCCTCTGCGGGGGGGGGGGGGGGGGGGTGGTTCCTGCTGTGTAGTCCCACAGTCCCCACCACTAGAGGTCAGGGGGACTGGGACAGAGGAAGGTGGCGAGACATGCTTAGTGAGGTTGGTTCTCTGACTCAGGGGCACGCAGAGCACCCAGCACACTTAAATGGGGGGTCAATGGGAAGTAGGGGCTGATGGGGATGGCAGGTAGAGACAAGGGCTGGAACGGGAGACGGGAGCCCAAGCAGCGGTCACAGTGGTCCGGGAAGCTGGGCTTTGCCCCTGGGAAACTGAACAGAGCTTTCTTGTGATGGATCATTCAACCCAAGCCTGACCCAGCCACTGAGCACCCGCGCTGGGTCTGGCGAAAAGGAATGCCTCCCCTGACAAGAACAGCCTGGGGAGACAGCCTGACCTAGGGAGCCTCCTGCCGCAGGAGGTGGGACGTCTGCCAGGACAGGGTCCACCTGGCAAAAGGGGGTCTGTGTTCCCTTAAGCAGGCGGCGAGCACCTGCAAGGAAGCAGGTGAGTGCGGTGTGGGGGGGCGCTGGGAGGACTGCGATCAGAGATGGACAAGAGGGGCACACAGAAATGGCAGGAAGGAGGAGAGAAGAGGAAGGAAAAGTAGAAAGGAAGGAAGACGAAGGACAGAAAGGGAGGGAAGAAAAGACGATAGTGAGCAGGAAGAACGAGCCACTAAAGGAAGGAAGGGGAAAGACTGCGAAAGAAAAAGCGAGAGGAGGAGGAGAGCGAGAGCAAGAGGGAGAGCGCGCGAGAGGGAGGCAGACAAGGAGGGAGGCTGGGGAGAGAGGGAGGGAGAGAGAAAGAAAGGGAGAGAGACCGGGCGAGCGCGAGAAAGAGGGAGAGCGCGAGGGAGGAGGAGGGCGGGCGGGAGAGGCGGACGCCGGCGCTGGGAGAGGGGGAGCGCGGCGCGGCGGCGAGGCCCGGACGGCTGGGAGCCGCGAGCGCGGCGAGGGGGCAGCAGAGGGCGCGGAGCGAGCGGCGAGCGGCAAAGAGTGAAGTGGCGGCGGCGGGCGCGGGGCCGGCGAGCATGAGCGCGGCGGCGGCGGCGGCGGCGGCGGCGGGCGCGGCGCGGGGCGCGGGGCCGGCAGGCGGGCGGGTGGCGCGGGCCGCTCAGTAGCCGCGGGCGGGCGGCGGGCGGCCGGAGCGCGAGCCGGAGTCCCAGCCGGAGCCCCAGCGCCGCGCCCCCCGCGCGCCTAGGAGCCCCCGAGCCCCCGAGTCCCCGCAGCCCCCGGGGCCGGGACAACTGTTGCGGCGGCGGCGGCAGCGGCGGGGGCACCGCGGGGGCGTGGGCGGCCCCGCGCCCCAGCAGGCGGCTCAGCCCCGC